>JABXWE010006051.1:0-26925 GCA_014611495.1 Limonius californicus | reverse complement strand
GAAAAAATAGTATAAAGAACACGTTTCATAAGACCACTTGTCGCACTCGTTCGTTGAAAAACTCGACGCTTCGCGTCTCGTTTTTCAAACTTGAACTCGTGCGTTAAGAAGAGGCCTTATGAAACTAGTTCTTTAATATACTATTAAATATTCCTAATTGTCATTATATATCTAATTTGTGCCGTGCTTTTAAGGGTACATCAACGCCGTCGGTCCCGGTTACTACTACGGTAGTAGCCGTTATGTAAGGTCAAGTACTGCTTCTTGTGTGCGCCACAGTGTATTTTGGTATACAGAAGAAACTAAACAGAAATTTTTAAATAAAATTTCAATGTGGTTTTTTAAACTTACTATTTATAATATATATAGTTAACGTTTGATCCCTAATAATATCTATTCATATTATTTAACTATTTATAATTGCCATGATATATCTAATTTGTGACGTTCTACAGCGGGCCCGTCAAAGCCATCGGTCCCGGCTACCACTTCGATGATAGTCGTTAGCTGAAGTCAGAGGCGCTAGCTCCACGTGAAAACTCAGACACCAGGCTTTCCAACAGCCATACAAATGAAACATCTAATTTGTGTTTCATAAATCATGTACCGTACTGAACAATTTATGTGAGCCATACTGTATATAGATATACACAATTATCCAAATAGAAATAGTTAAATCAAATTAGAATATGGGGTGATTATAGCTCAAGTAGTATTTAATCCTTTTAATAACTTATAATTATTAACTTACAATAAATGGTTTTAATTTCTGATATCATAAATTAATTTTAAATATCAAACGTTAGTTATAGATATAAAAAAGGTAGTAATCTTAAACTTACCTTTTACAGTATGTATGACTAATGCTTGATCCGTAATAACATTTTCATTATCTAACTATTTCTAATTTCCATACTATATCTATCTAATTTGTGCTTCGGTTGGGAGGATCCATCAAAGCCGTCGGTCCCGGTTACTACTACGGTAGCAGCTGCTGCGTCAAGTCAAAAGCGCTAGTGCCACCTGACAACTCTGACAGCGAACTCTACCGCAGCTATACAAATACAAAATCTAATTTGTGTTTCATAAATCAAGTACTGCACTGGACAAGTTATGTGCTACACATTGTATATAAATATAGATAATTAACCCAATAGAAAAAGTAAAATGAAATTAGAGCATGACCTGATTATAGTTTAACTGGTATTTCGTCATTTAGTTTATTTAATTAAGGCTCCGTAATAACGTTTTTATCATTTAACTATTTCTAACTGTCATGATATATCTAGTTTGTGTCGTGCTACTGAGGGCTCGTTAAAGCCGTTGGTCCCGGCTATCACTGCGGTGGTAGTTGCTATGTCAAGTTAGAGGCGCTAGCGCTACCCGCAGACCCTGACAGCAGGCTTTACCACGGCCAAACAAATCGAAAAACTAATTTGTATTTTACAAATCAAGTACATACTGAACTGAACGAGTTGCGTGCACCACACTGTATATCATCATCATCATCATCAACAGCCTTTCCATCCCACTGCTGGGTATCGGCCTCTTCTCTGCCATGTGTTTCTCCTCAGCGCTAAGGTAGAAACACGGGGGACCTACAGTTTAACGGCGAATCCGAACGACAGAAATTCCAGAGAAGGTTTTTAGCATTAAGATCCCACGGTTGCAAGCCGAATTGGGAAATTGTGTGTGGTGGGTTGCAGACAAGATTATTATAAATCTGCATAGTTCTGCTTAGGTTTCGAACCCAAGCCAGAATCGAAGTTTTATTCAGAAAGCGAGCGCTCTACTAACTGAGCTACCACCACACGCTGTATATAGATATACATAATTAGGTAGAAATAGTAAAACGAAATTAGAGTATAACGTGAGTATAATTTAACTAATATTTAATCATTTTTGTTTCTTTAATTAATAATAACTTATTTATTATTAATTTAAAATAAGTAGTTTTAATTTCAGATATCATATTTAATTTTAAATTACAAAAATTAATTTTAGATATCAAAAGTTATGAATCTTAAACCGAACTGTTTACAGTATGCATAACCAACGCTCCCTAATAACGTTCTTATTATTCAACTATTTCTAACTGCCCCGATATATCTAGTTTGTGCCATGCTACTGAGGGCTCGTTAAAGCCGTTGGTCCCGGCTATCACTGCGGGGGTAGTTGCTATGTCAAGTTAGAGGCGGTAGCGCTACCCGAAAACTCTAACAGGAGGCTTTACCACAGCCATACAAATCCAAAAACGAATTTGTGCTTTATAAATCAAGTACATACTGAACTGGACAAGTTGCGTGCGCCACGCTGTATATAGATATAGATAATTAGGTAGAAATAGGAAATTCGAGTACCTATGATGTGATTATAGTTTAACTAGTATTTAATCGTTTTTGTTTATTTAATTAATATTAACTTATTTATTATTAATTTAAAATAAGTAGTTTTAATTTCAGATGTCATATTTTAATTTTAAATTACAAAAATTAATTTTAGATATCAAAAGTTATGAATCTTAAACCGAACTGTTTGCAGTATGCATAACCAACGCTTCCTAATAACGTTCTTATTATTCAACTATTTCTAACTGTCATGATATATCTATCTTTACCAATCGAAAAACTAATTTGTATTTTATATATCAAGTACATACTGAACTGGACAAGTTGCGTGCGCCACACTGTATATAGATATACATAATTAGGTAGAAATATTAAAATTAAATTAGAGTATGGCGTGATAGTGTGGTGGTAGCTCAGTTAGTAGAGCGCTCGCTTTCTGAATAAAACGTCGATTCTGGCTTGGGTTCGAAACCTAAACATTACTATGCAGGTTTATAAAAATCTTGTCTGCAACCTACCACACACAATTTCCCAATTCGGCTTGCAACCGTAGGATCTTAATGCTAAAAACCTTCTCTGGAATTTCTGTCGTTCGGATTTGACGATAAACTGTAGGTCCCCCGTGTTTCTACCTTAGCGCTGAGGAGAAACACGTGGCAGAGAAGAGGCCGATGCCCAGCAGTGGGATGGAAAGGCTGTTGATGATGATGAGGTGATAGCTTAACTAGTATTTAATCCTCGTTTTAGTAGTAGCTTATTATTATTAACTTAAAATAAGTGGTTTTAATTTCAGATATCTAAAATTAATTTTGAATTCCATAAATTAAGTTTAGATATCTGAAATTAATTTTTGGATATCTGACATGTATTTCACATTAAAATACTTTATTACACATATTGTCAAATGCAATTTTTTAGTTTTATTACCTAACCATGTCAACTTCTATCTTTTGGGAAGCCGTAAATATTGGTCGCGATAAAAGGCTCACAATTTAATATAAAATTATGATGATATTTGCACAAAAGGTGCACAATAGAGCGTGCACGAAGTGTAAAACCACCTGGTGAGTTTAAAAATCAAAGTGTGCCATAAAACATACATTGTAGTAAAATGGCAGGGAATGCAGGAGACAGTTGAATGGACCAGAACGTGATGATCTGATCTCGTCTGGATAAATGCAACAATCCGAGTCCAAAGGCGACTTGATCAGTTTGCCGCGCGCCACGAGACGAGTTAGACGTCGACGACGCTTTCGAAACGGATTACGCACGTTGTCGGCGACTTCATTCGTAGCGTGTAAACTTCACACCTATCGACTGCACTGTCGTGGTTTATTTGCCAAACGGAAATGATTTTTTTCCACTTTCATCTACTAATTTGGGCTTCGCAATACGTATTTAAAGTACTTTCCACAAGTGTTGTGTAGTTTACCTGTATAAATTAGTTTATCGCGTAAAAACAGTAGCACGATTATTTTGTAATGATAATCGGCAATTAAATCAATTAGGTGCAAGTGTGTTTCTGTTACGAACCGGGTGTGCTCTGGCGGTGTAAACAAATAATTAATTTTCCGTGTTTTATTAAAAGTTTGTAATTTATTGACTAATCAATAATTACGCTGGCGTTTAGCTGCAATTATAAATGGAGGTAATAACATATAGCAATTACGTACTTTTATTTAAAAGGCAATATAGAGTGTTGCGTTTGTCAAAAATACGATTTTTGGAATTGTACAAAAATTAATATATTATACAGGGTGGACCATTTGAAAGGGAATACCCCAAAATATCTCATTTATTTGGAGAATTATGATTGTCTGGATGCAAAATTGTTTTACTCTGAATGTATAAGTATTACTAAATTTATCTTAAATATCCTAGAAATATAAGGAACTACAAAAAAGAAGAGACTAGGGATGCGTAAAGCTACGGCGAAACGTTTCAAATATAAAGAAATCAATACATTATGTAAAAAAGCTCTTAGCATAGAGGTTCGTAAAAAGACAATCAGATATTTAAATATAATATTAAAACCCACTTTCAAGCAACAAGATATTTTATTTATATATGTGTTCGTTCATATGATAAAAAATAATAGATTTATAGCAAACTACAATAGAAAAATGAAATAAATAATACAAACAGCTTTCTTGGTGCATTGCTAATTTTCGAAATGAAGTATTTATCTGTATTTGAGAAAGGCCATATTAACAAAAAAAAACAATTAATTACATTTAAGGTTGAAAATACATATTTCAAGGTTAGGTCGAATTTCGAATTTAAAATAATTTCGTGATAAAACTTCAGGTTTCAGGATTAAACTTCAAATTTTCGTATAGTACTAAAGTTTCACTTTCAACTGGAAATTTCCACTGATATTTCGAACGATTTTTTGGATTGGGGTTATTCCATGCCAAGTGATCCAATGAAAAAGTCTTTACCTCTTGGATTGTTTTCAAATTTGGCTCACCTAATGTACCATCAGAAATAGAAAAGGTCAAAATTTTCAGATTTCTATCTGCAGTAGTTTTTAAGTTAAGCTTTTGGACAATATCTAATTTCAAGGTCGTGCCTAAAATTTTTAACATGAATTTCACAAAATCTTGAACCTTTGAAGTGTTTCATTTCGTGAACTTATGTATGTACTTCAGCATCATTTGTGGAATGTTCCATTATAGGCCCATAGCATATGCTCGTCAATTCAGAAAACTGTATACACAGGAAAAACCATTCAATTCAAAGGAAAATTGTAGTTTAGTTCACAACTTTCAGTTTCTTTGGACAAGATCCACTAGTTTATACAGTGCTATTATACTAAGCATACTAAAGTAGGTTAAATCAGTTTACTTAGGGGGGGGGCAAAGTAGATAGCTTAGCAAGTTTTGGTTTTCTACTATGCCTGGAGTGAGCCAAAATTTTATGAAATTTATATTTATATGCTTATGCAAGGATATGTATTTGTTGAAAGGAAATCTTGCGTCCCTTTTTAAGTATTCTCAATATTTGAACAAACGACATGAATTTAAAAAAATCACTTGGCATACATTTAAACAAATTAATTATGGAAATTAATTTTCTTACATGTATAAAAATAATGTTGGTATCACAAATGTTGCCTAACAAGTTCGTCTATAATTTCCTAGATTTCATATTATTATTTTTTTATTGAATGGCTTTTTAATGTAGTTTTTATATTCTTGAAGCTATGCAATATATATGACATTGACTGCAATTGTAATAAAATAATTATCTATGGACGTTAATGTAATAAAAGAGATTGGTCGTTTGACCGTAACTGCAACATCAGAGGTACTAAATTATAACGTCATGGAAGAAACTTGTTGGGTAATAAAAAAATACTGCGTAATTGGCTTTCCTGTGTTAAAACCGTAATATGTTTAGTTTGATAATTCATTACATCAGGACAACGGTTACATACCTCAAGAATAGTGTTTTATCGAAATTTCGATATATGGGGTAATATTTATGATATCAGTCATATCAATACATGTATATCTAATATCGGCAGTATCTTTAATATCGATATGTCCATAATATCGGTAATATTGATATATCTATAATGTCGCTAGTATCTAGCATATCGGGTATATTGGTGGTATCCATTATTTTGATAAAATGGGTTATATCCATAATATCGGTAATATTTATAGTATCGGTTATGACTATAATATAGGTAATATCTATAATATCAGCAATATCTATAATATCGATAATACCTATAATATCGGTTATATCTATAATACAAATAATATTGGTAATATCTATAATATCGATATATCTATAATATCGATGTATCTGTATAGTATCGATAAACTGCGTAATATCTATAATATCGGTAATATTTATAGTATCGGTTATATCTACAATATATCTATAATAATATCTATAATATAGGTAATATCTATCATATCGGCAATATCGATATTTCTATAATATCGATGTATCTGTAGGCACTATCGGTAATATCTATAATATTGGTAATATCTAGAATACAGGTAATATCGGTAAATACAATATCGATGTATCTACAGCATCGATTACATCAGGGTATCCGCTTTAGGGGGCTGTAACTTCTTAACGAAGCTGTTTGGACCACAAGTTTTAAAGAAAACCGTAAATATGTTTTAGTTGTCTATCCTTCAGTGTAGTTTTGGTTACTTAATTTTGGTACGCCCTGTATATAGTATCGGCTGTATTTATAATGACGGTAGTATCTATAATATCGGTTATATGGATAACATCGGTAATATCGGTAATATATACAATATCTGTAACATCTATAATATCGGTAATATCGATATATTGATATATTTCGATCAGAACCATTTTGTTACTATTTTCAATCTGTTAATCTCCTGATTTAATATACTCTTAATGTGGTTCTTGAAACTGGCTTTTATAATGTATTGGCTGCGAGTCATAATTAGTTATTATTTAATTGATAGCGTAATTTATAGCATACGTTCCAAATAGTGGCAGCTTTTTAAGACTGCTGACAACCTAAAACCCAACTCCTGGTTACCAGTAGGTACCGCTAGGCTACTGTATGTAAAATTGGCTCGGTTTAATCAAGTATGATAATTTCTTAACTGTTTCTCGCCTTACCTCTTTAGCGTTCATATTTATTATTATTTTAAAAATATAAGTATGATAATAGTCAGCACAGTTATTTTGACAATGCGAATAGTAACAGCATTTTTCCTTGCTTTTTTTAATGACTTTCCTCCGAAAAAGCATAAATGAAGTTGGCATACATAAAATCGAATACCAATTTAAATTTAGGCAAAAATAATTATTCAATTTTTAAATAAGCCCTATATATAGAGTGTGCTGTTTTGAATGACTCGCCTTGTATAAACATTGAATTTTAAACATAATTTCAAATAATTTTAATGACTTTGCAGAAACGATAAATATATTGGATTGTTTTATATGCTTATCGAACACCTCTCTATTACGGACAGTTTTTCACAACCTCTATATTTTTTATAGGTACAGCGAATAGCGTTTGTTAGTTCGCTCGACTTTCCATTGTGGCGACATTTTATTGTATTGAAAATGTGGAGGTTATAATTTAAAAAAGTGTATCCAATAAAACTCAAAAATAAAACCTATCGCAAAGTTAGGAACATTTTTGTGGTCGTTTTTAGAAATATACAGTTACTATTGACTTGATTTCATCTAAACGTATTCTCTTTAAGAAAGAATTTAAAATATTTTTTAGTATTGATAGATAACATCATTATTAATAAATTAATAAAATTAGTGATCTAAATTTTTCATACAATAGCGTTATTCGAATCATTTGATAATAATAAAAATTATGATAATGGGACATCATATCCTGGTTTTACATAGTAACTAAACGCAAATCTGTTTGTAACAAAACTTTCAATAGCACAAACCAGCTGTGTTTGCAGCATAATAGAAATCTAAATGTTCTGCCTACTACTTTGCTAACACTTCGTATAAAAATTAAATCGCGAAAAAGAAGTGGCAATGGATCACTGCAAAGTTCAGTTAATTATCGTAGATTTCATTCAAAATTGAGGTAATGATAAGTTCTCTACAACAATTTTATTGAGTATTGCTGAGGCTTATGTCACTAGGAAAACTGATAACCTACTTAGAAGGCATGTATTACCAGTAACGCTTCAACATGTTTTGACTACTGTTTGTCGTGGCAATAATAAACTAACGCAGTAGTTCGAAGAAGACCAGATATTTATTTTTCCATAAAGCATTAAACCTGCACCGTTTTGGCTAGTTACAAAAGTAACAATTAGATTATTTTTATCTTCTAATTTTTGTTCCCACAAAAAAAAAATTTATTATTACAATCTTTTGTCGAAATATGGACTTTCGAGACAAATTATATTTTAAAAGAACAAGATATAGTATTTCATAAATAATAATTTTTTTGAATACACAAGTATTTTGTTAATTGGAAGTAAACCTTTGTAAAATGTAAGAAAATATGACGAAAAAATATTTTTATGAACCGTAAAAATGATTTTTGTAAACTGAAACTTTATTCACATACAGAAGGTGACGCTAGTTGGTATATTTAAGGTTTTAATAGAAATGATAGCGAACACAATACTGTAACTGTATAGATACAGGGAGCGCCAGCTAAATTGTCCTCCATTAAACGTGGTTCGTGGTATCGTAGCTGAGATTATTTAATTTTTTATAGCATAGTAACGAATCATAGCTACTTTCTGTTAGGTTGATCTCTTACTGCAGGAATTAACAGTTCTACTAATATTAATTATGTTAGAACAAGTAACACACCAATTGCTACAACCGTACTGTACGAAAAACTAAAGGCTTTAAAAAATAATGAAAAGAAATAGCATTTTTATTTAATTTAGTAAATGTTCATTATTGCCTCCATCCAAAACATACATTTTTTAATTAATTGCACCCAAAAGTAAAAAGTCTTCTGGTGTGATATCACAACTCCTTGGTGGCCATCAAGGCACAGCTCCTCTTCGAATCCAATTTTCTCCAAATACAGTAAACCCTCGATTTTGCGGACCTCGATTTAAGGGATTTCAAATTTTAACAAACAAAATTTCCGGTCCGTTATGTTATATGGGAAAATTAATACCCTATTAAGTTTAACATACTTTTAACTCATGCTTACATTTAGATGAACGGGATATTGTTTGTTAGTGTTATTTTTCACTGTTTTTAGCGAATAGGCTGTAACGCACACTCCCAAGCTCGAATTAGTTCGTTATATCGCGGTTTTACTGTACATTACTATTTAAGTAATTCGTAGCAGGACACTCATTATATTGGTACCAAAGTTTTTGTCGTATATTGAGTATATTGAGATGTAGGAAAATCACGTACCGTCCAATAAATGTTCATGAAAGAAGTGATACCCACTATGCTAGATCAAATATTAAATAGGTAACACGTATCCAATGCGGAGTTTTTTGTGTATAATAGTGCGAGTTGTGCCTATTCACTATTTAACAATACACCATTTAAAACAAATGGATCCAAAAGAAGTTGATTTTGAAAGAAATTACAACATCGCAATCATCTCTGAGGGCCATTTTCATGCTGCTCGTGCACCAAAGTAGCGTAATAGGGATGAAACACATTTGCTTTCTTCTTCTTTATCATTTCCCCGTTTGGTATTATAGCATTAGGGTGTAGTTGGGATCCTCTATCCATCTTCTAAAATTGTTTCTGTTCCTTGCCATGTTCCTTACTTCGTGTATGTTTCTTCCTCTTCTGTGTTATTTCTTTTAGGTTTTCTACCCATTTTATCCTGGAGATTCTCTCTTCTGGCATTCTAATTAGATGTTCATACCAGCTCAGTTGTTTGTTTTCTATTTCAGTCCCTAACGGTATTTGTTCTAAATCATCTCTTATGCTTGTGTTTCTTATTTGGTCTCGTCTAGTTTTCTCTGTGATCTTTCGTAAATATTTCATTTCGACCGCTGTAATTTTTGACTTATGTTTATCTCTCATGCAATGATTCAGCTCCATACGTAAGGGTAGGTGTGTATATGGTTTTATGAATTCTTAGTTTCGTATTAGTTTTTACTTCCTTGTTACATATTAGTGTGTTGTTGATTTGATAGTATATGTTACTTGCCTTTTGTATTCTGTTTTGTATTTCATTGTCTATTTTTCCATTTTTTTCTAATTATGGTGCCTAAATTATTCGTCTTTGTTTATTGTTTCTAATATTTCCCATTTATTTGCATATTCATGTTTTGGTCTTCTTCTTCTTTTGTTACATGCCTAATGTTGGTTTTTCTTGTATTTATTTGCATTCTCTTTTCTTCTAAGCATGCTTTCCAGATGTTTCTCTGTAATTAAGTTTTCGTACTTGCTATCAGTACTATGTCGGTCGCGTAAACCAGGTCAAAGGTTTTAATCGGTGTTGGGTTATGATGATCTATGGTGGAGGATTGAAAGCTGCTGATAGATCCACAAAGGCTAGATATAAATCTTTACCCATTTCTAGTGTTTTATCCATTTTTTTTATTGTGTAGATGTGATCTTGGGTTTACCTACCAGGTCTGAAAGCTGCTCGTTCTTCTTCTAAGTTTACTTCTGGTTCTTCTCTTAAACATTTTTCTAGTATTTTCGTGTATATTTTTAGATACTGACGAAATACATACTGCTCGGTAGTTTTCACACTTCGTCGTTTCTCCTTTCTTATGTATTGGGACAATAATATTGTTTTCCAATTCCCTCGGTATTGTCTCCGTAAGCCATGCCTCCTTATATATTTCCCATATTCAATCTTTCAGTTTATCACCTCCTTTCTTTAGTAGTTCTGGTGTAATATTGTCCTCTACTGCTGCTTTTCCATTTCCCATTGGCTTCGGGGCTTATTCTATTTCTTCTATTCTTATTTCGCCTGCTTCTTCCCCATCTTGTGCTTCCCCCCATTTTGTGCTTCCCCTTTTCCTCTTTCTTCAATTTCATGCTGAGTTTGTGTTCTTTCTTTTTCTTTAAATTTTTCCCCGTAGTGTTCTTTCCATGTTTGTAGTATTTATTTATTAATGTTTTTAATTCGCCATTCACATTTGCTTTCATAATTGTTGTAATTGAAGTTCTACTAATACCTTCATTTGTACTTATATCTATCATCATCATCAACAGCCTTTCCGCCCCACTGCTGGGTGTCGGCCTCTTCTCTGCCACGTGTTTCTCCTCAGCGCTAAGGTAGAAACACGGGGGACCTACAGTTTAACGTCGAATCCGAACGACAGAATTTCCAGAGAAGGTTTTTAGCATTAAGATCCCACGGTTGCAAGCCGCATTGGGAAATTGTGTGTGGTGGGTTCCAGACAAGATTTTTATAAATCTGCATAGTTCTGCTTGGGTTTCGAACCCAAGCCAGAATCGACGTTTTATTCAGAAAGCGAGCGCTCTACCAACTGAGCTACCACCACACCCTATTACTACTTATATCTATTAGACTTAAATGGGGATTTTCATTGATTGTCTCTAACATTGTTGGATCATTTTCCATGTTCGTAATCATTCTGGGATACATCTTCTCGAATGAACAAATTTACCATCGTTTCTCAAAGAATTTTCAAGTCTTCTAAATATTTTTCAGACGGTGGTATTCTAGTTGTACGGTGCCTGGTGTATAAATTGCCGGCTGCAGCAGCATTTCCGTAATGTTGGTTGCGATGTGGTTGCGTCAACCACTTTTAAGGGGGTGACAATTATTGAAACAGGCTGGCGAGATGGCTTGAGACAGGAATGCGGCCTAATGCATCCATCTAAAAAAATTCGCCTGCTTGACGCCGGAATCCTTACATTACTATTCGGCATAAAAACATTTCTGCCACATTGCAGTACGAAATAATGCAAAAACGATAACAGCAGCAAGATTGGATTGGATTTGATTGATCAAACGATGTCAAAATATGTTTAGTCAGCCCGATTAAATTACCTAGTAAATGTTTTCAAAGCAGGTAATTGACGGTGCAAGTTTACGTTTCCTTCTAAGAAGTGCAATCCCTTTACTTCAGTCCCCTCATGCCATCTAGTGAGCCGCAGGCCCACCCTTATATTGTATAACCCAGTTTAATTTCTAGAAACACATAGTATAACAAAATTAAAATTAAACCGAGTTTCTTTCTAATTGTTACGAGTATAACAGTGGGTTGTTGTTCTTTTACTTTAAGTCAGACTAAAACATCTATAGTCCAACATATCAGTGTGGCATCATACCTTGATATATCACAGAAAACAAAAAGCTTACTTAAAATTTAACAATAATGGACACATACACTTGTGCCAAACAAAATGTCAACAATTGGTTATGATAGGTTAAATTTAAGCTGTGTGTTTTACAAATCGCAACACATTTATAGTATATGGCAACAGTGGCACAATATTTGCTTTGGCTATTTCAAGGTCAATATTAGTGAAAGTAGTTCCTTTCTGCCAATTATGTCCGCTGAAGTTCTTTAAACTAATTCCTTTTTTTACCTGTACCTGTTTATAATTCACTAAAGGAAGTTCTGTTTCGGCACAAAACTTCCAGATAAGTTTTAAATTAATAAATAATAATAAATCGGTTTAATGGTATAGATTTGAAAACCCAATGCCAAATAAAAATAATTAATCCTTCCTAATTGTAATAGCATATTATGATATACCAAATTGTCACCGTATTTAATAACACTAGAAAGATACAGTTTATAAACTGGAATATGTATTAGTTCGTTTTTAATTTATGTACTGAATTGCTTCCCAAGCACAGCTTAAAAACATCGACGTGCTTTTCCAGGCTTTTGTAGACATGTTGGCGATATACACACTGATCTAGAACACCACACTTGCCCGCAAAAATAAACAACTGATAAGTCGCCTCGTAAATGTCAACTAACAAAGCAAAATGTTTTATTAACTGAAAACAACTTGCAATCATATGTAATTTCCAAGTAACTGGCTCGTTTAGTGACTGCACATCAACGTATTATCGGAAGGCATGAAATTTAACACCGCATGAAAATAATCACCGTTACAAAGACTACTTTATCAATTTTATTACACTTGCTTCTAGCTAATTATTAGCATTTTGAAGTAATTTCAGCTACACTTGCAAATAATTCTAAGTAATTTCAATAAAACTGCCCTGGACGAGTTTCCAAGTTCGTATTGAATAAGAAATAGGCATTTTACCGTTTTCACTGTTTCTGTGGACGGCCTATAATTATAGTTAGGAAATTACAAAAAAAAAACTCCTGCTTATTCTAATAAATTAACGAAAAGCAAATATCTGCGAAAATAATAAGCAATAGGAAAAAGCTCTAGTCGTAATCTACATATTATATTATGAACAAAATATTTGCAATTCTTCCTTCTTTTTGTTATTGTACGATTCTTATTCGCTTATGAAAGTTTTGTAGGACAATAAATTGCTCATATAAAATTTGTGAGGCGAAGTTTTTTAATATGATTTGAAGAAGAAATATTATTTTAAAAACTTTAGCTTGTTTTTTTTCTGAATATTGACTTTATATTTTTTGTAATTCTTCCGTTTTCAATGGTGTCACACAAAATGTTCATATTATATACACTGCTCAACAAAATGAAGGGAACACTTTTTTGAGCGCCTATAAGTTTTCCAGCAATGATGGAAGCAGGATTTTTTCTTGTTATATTATTCTCTAGACCATTATTGACAAAGTGCAAAAAGAATTACGGTGATTCGTTTGCTCGTTATCATCGTAGACGCCAAAATGTAAAGAAAGTCTCAAGACAAAGTGATTTTTGACCACAAACCAAACATCTGAAACTCATAACATTCGTCACTGGACACAGTAAAATCGTCAGTTTTGACTTTTTCAATGCTTCTGAGTCCAAAATGCGTTATTTAAGTGAAATGAAAGTCGCGAGGGCTATTGCTTTGCTTGAAGATGGTCGATTTATGCGATATGTAGCAAACCAGCTCCAAACGACTCCGTCTGTTATCTGCAGAGCTTGGCATAGGTACCAAGAAACGGGTAGATATTCCAGGAAAATTGCACAAGGCCGTGAAAGAAAAACTATCCCTCGGGACGACCGGTATATTGTTAATTCTTGTCTTCGCTGACGAACTGCTACTGCTCGTGAGCTACAAAACCTAATCCGAAATGCCACCGGTGTGACCGTTTCCGATCAGACGGTTACAAGATGATTCAAAGAAGTCAATATGACTTCTCGCAGGCCTGTGCGAGCTCCTCACTTGAGCAGGAATCACAAAGTTAGCCATCTAAACTTTGCCCGCGAACATGTGCAATGGCAACTTCGACACTGGAGGTCTGTGATTTTTACAGACGAGTCGCGGTTTTGTCTAACTCGTTGCGATGGTCGTATACGAGTGTACAGATGTCCTGGAGACCGATACACTGCCGCGTGTATATACAGGAAGTGGACCGATTCGGAACTGGACCAGTCATGGTGTGGGGTGGCATTAGTATAGACTATAGACGGCCGCACAGACTTGGTTGTCGTTCCCCGTGGTTTCAACGCACAAATTTATGTTGAGACGATTCTTCAAGAGCATGTTTTTCTATTTGCGATGGCTTCATCCTACAACAAGATAATTGTAGAGTATATACCGCTAATTTAACAACAAACTTCCTCCAGGAACAAAAAATCCAAGTGATGGGGTGGCCGGCCGTGAGTCCAAACTTAAATGCCATCGAATAAGTTTCGGATTTACTCGCCAGGCGCATTAGGAAGCGTCCTGCTGCACCTCAGACTCTTCAGGGGTTGAGTGAGGCCCTTGTGGTAGAATGACGGAATCTACCACAAGAGGGCACACGCGCTATTAACGCTTGGTATTCGGGCGTTAACAGAATTTCCATTATATTTTAAGTGATAAAACACATTTCGATTTTGGTAGTCTTCTCAATAGTTTGGTGTTACTCAACAAAACCGTTTAATTAAAGCATATTTGTTGTTTGTATCTTGTTAAGTAATATTGAAAGAACAATATACTCAAGTTGATACTTGCGTCTGTCTTTGATTTGAAAAATTAAGCACGGCTAAAGAAGTGTTAAGTGTTAATTTTGTTGAGCAGTGTACAATCCGGCAAATCTGTCTACGTTTCGGCGCGACCGATTCGGCGACCCCTTTTGGCGCAAAAACGTTAAGGTGCAAGGACGTTTCGGTATGAGTATACATACTTTATTATGGGTTTACTTTTACAATTAAATCATACACTTATAAAATGTTATATATTTTTTTATTTACGTACGAGACTCTATTTTAAAGGTTTGCAGCGTATAGTTTAAGTTCCACATGAACTGAAACTTGATACAAAAAACGTTAACCTGTACACACACTAACTAACAACCATAACACTACAATTAAGTGTATTTTGATATTCTTAAATTTTTTTGTTGCTCAATGTTCGTGATCCTGTACTCGCACAACATATCTCAGCCTTTTTGGATTTTTCTTAATCTATCTATAAACTTTAAGTTTGGGTATACACGTCTTCGCGCCGGAACGTCCTTGCACCAAATCGTCTTTGCGTCAAATCGTCTTCGCGCCGAATCGTCTTCGCTCCAAATCGTCTTTGTACGAAATCGGTTGCACCGGACCGGTCGTGCTGAAACGTCCCATTCCGCTGCAAATGTATGTATCGGCATTTCTCACACATTTTCTCCGTAATTGCGTAAATACGTCACATTTTATTCGTATTTTTCGTAGTTCCTGTATGTTTTTGAATTTTATGCCCATGCATTTTTTACTATTCATTCCGGATGAACTGCCAGTCAATTATATTATTTTCTTCGTTTTTCAATAATATTTTTTATTATGTGTAATTCATCTGTTTTCCACTTTTTCGATAGTTTGTCGTTTTATCTTATTTTTTCTTTATTTGTTCTGTATTTGTGTTACCAAATATAAATCACTGTAGTTTCTGCAATTCCTCTAACTTTCCTGTTTTTACTGCGTATATCTGTCAGATTTTCGGTATTCTCCGCGTTGGTTAATTCCATTTCCACTATATCATCATTATCATTGACAGCCTTTTTGACCCACTGATGGGCATGGGCTTCTTCTCTACCACGTGTTTCTTCTTAGCGCTAGGTAGAAATACGGGGACCTAGAATTTAACGTCGAATCCGAACGACAGAAATTCCAGAGAAGGGTTTTAGCATTAAGATCCCACGGTTGCAAGCTGAAGCCGGATTGGGAAATTGTGTGTGGTGGGTTGCAGACAAGAAGAAACTCATGTATTTACCTTGTGTTATCCGCAATTACCGCATATTTTCAGTTTTACTTCAAATTTTATGCATACTTTCCACAACTTCTGAATTGTTAATAAGTATTTAACTTTGCCATGGAAATCTTTGAAGTATTTTATTTCGTATAACTTTTACCTATTCAAACTGATTCCACCCTGTATATCTTGATTTTCGGGTATTTTACGTATTTTTCGCAAAGGATTTGCAGTTCATGTATGTTTCTTTCCTCGTTTTTCTATGTTTCCCCTAATGTTATTTTTTCTGTAATTCCACACTTTTGCTTCTTGCTTCGCTATAAATATCAGCAAGAGTATGAATATCCTCTTTCGTAATTTATTTAATTCCTGTATTTTAACCTTATTTTAGGTATGTTCTGTACCTGTCTGTATGCTTTTCAAAATTTCCGCATGGTTTATGGCCAAAACGAGCATAAAAACGTGAAGTGATCAATAACTTTCCAGTCATTAATTAATTTTTAACAGTTTAATAGTTCCTTCACGTGTTCTATATTTTCTTTTTTTCTGTAGTTATTCTTTCTGCATTTTCCTCTTATGTTTCCCTTATTTTTTGTCGAAAATGAAAATAATGATAATTCACAAACTTTGCCTCTCTATTTGCCGTAATTTACTTAATATTTCTTCTTGGTATTTTTTGCATTAAGTTCGTTGCCTTCGTATTTCAATTCATATGTTGGCCGTATTTCATATAATTACTATATCTTCTGAGTTGTTTAATTCTAAATTTATCTTCAGGGACATTTTCTTATTCCCCTAATATCTTCCCGCATTTTCGTTTTCATTTGTATTTCCTGTAGATACCTAGAGATGTTCTCTCTGTATTTCGTAACATTTTTCGTATTGTATATCGCGATTTTTCTTTTCGTGGTGACATATGTAAATCCATAATCTCTATTTTAATTCCTCTAATTTCCATATATTTTAAGCAAAACCCTATATATTCGGCATTTCCTTGAATTTATTCCCTTTGTGTGTTCGTTAGATACTTTGATTTCTACTACTTTTGCATTTTTTATAAATCTTTCATTATATTTTCTGTATTGCCAATTCAACATATTTCCTTTCCGGTTTGGTTCCCGCTCTGTATGGAATTTCTTTCTCGCAAGGAATAATCGATTATTCAAAGCTGGAAGGTAACTTTAACCATATAGAATTGGAAGTTCAAGCTTGCATAAGTTATGTGAACAAACGCAATCAAAATAAGCGCTTCGACCTAGCCGAATGCTGGTTTAATTGCCTTAAAATTAAGTGGCAAATCAAAAGTACTGGAGAATAAAGAATGTTTTGAAACAAAGTAATGGGTTTTCTTTGGAAGCGAACTGTTGAAATCAATATTCTAAACAATATTTTCAAAAGTTACATGAGATTCACAAAACGTAAGCAGCGTAAAAATTGCAGAAAATTCTACAATACTACAACTTTAAAGGTAAATTTTTAATTTTCAATGACGGTGGGTCAACAAACCATTAATTTCCTAACTCAACCAACGATTTCCTGCTGGAACGGTACCTTGAATGCCACGAGGGACACCCGGAAAGGGTTTTTCAACCTCCATGCCATAATAGTTTCGCCCGCAACAATAATTGCTTTAAGCTAGATTTTTTGAAAAGGGACTAACGTAATCACTCATGTGGGCTTTCCCATGACACGTCTTTCATTAGCCATCACTGTTCTACATATAAAAAAATTGAACAAAGACCGTTAATTCTACGTTGTATGCAACAGTTCCCTCCAGGTGTTCATCTGCATGCAGAAGAGACGCCAACGACGAAATTGTTACATCACGGCTATGCTGTCACCCACACCTTGGAAACTACAAAATTTTTAAATTCTGGCTGTATCACTATTGAGCAACTTTTCTGCATTCAAATTTATCTCCTCTTCCTGTTCCTAAAGCCTAAATATTTATGGGTGGAATATTGCTAGTGCTATTGATGCCACTTAGGATGATTGGTCCAATAATAGAATATATTTGTTATATTTTATATTTCGGGTTTTAAGAGGAAAGCTTTTAGAATTTATTGCACTGTTGAAATTCTGGTTTTTATTTAAATGGATTGAGAGCGGCAAAAATGTCGCCGCAGTAAGTTAAGCTCGGCCGCTTAAAATTGTGCGTTTTATCATCATTAAATCTTGTTTTTAGAATTTAATCCGACACATAATTATTAAGGCATGGTGTCCAGTTATTCGATGTGACATTAAGATAAGATTATTATAAACCACTGTAAAAAAATTGGATCCCTGTGCTATAAGCGGGAATTTATATTGTGCTAAGTAAATCAAGTTCACTACGCCTATGCAGATTGTAACAGTAACGCACGAATTTGCAAATATTTGCATGTAAATGAACTTGAATACTAAAGTGTTGGAAGAGGGATTATCTGAGATATTTACAGGGTTTATTCATATAAATGTTAACCGCAAATCCTTATATAACTCCGTAATTTATAACAGGTATAGAATAAATTCGCGATTTCTAAAAATGGAGTACAGTTAATCGGGACAGCCACTTATTTGGGCCAAATCTTAAAGGACAAAACCCAAATAAAAGAAATAACAGCAATTTACATCGTTTATTTGGGACACCAGTCTGATTAATCGCGACAGTAAATTTAACATAAAGATATGTAATGCAATGGCAGAACTTTAAAATCACAAGAATCAAAATTATAACCAGTTTAATATGTATCCTTTATAAAATGCAGTGGATAACAGCACTTAAAACGTGTTTTTTTTTAACTCTTATTCATCAGACATCACATATGTGTGTTGTCGACACGGCGCCAGGGATTCATACGTAGACATTGTTAGGCTACGTAGGGCACGGTGGGTTAACGTATATTCAGTAACAGCTACACAAAGCTACGCCGCCGCGCGTATGCGGTCTATGGTGCTATTACATGCACTTTAAGTAAAATTGTTTTACTGTAAAAAATTGAAATCCAACGACTTAGCACAAGTCATCGTCGTCTCGTCGCTTATTATTTTTCTATTATTTATATTTGTGTTCGAGAATTTCTAATTCTTTAATTTTGTGTGGAACTTCGCATATTTGGAACAGCCACTTAGTTGGACCAAAATTTTCTAGTCCCGATGCGTCCCGATTAAGCCGAATCGACTATATATTTAACTGTTATTAAGCATGTTTATCCCGCTTTGAAATACCATTAATTACTTTTTGCTATTCGTTCTAATTTGGCCTATATTAGCTTATCTGAGCATATAAGTATCTTGTTGAAATTTCCTAGAAAATAAAAATGAGAATTTGAAATTGAAATCAGTGTCCGTCCTGTCCACACATATATATCGCCAAAACAGTTCAATTATAATGAAATTTTAAATTTCAAAGACGTTATGGTACATTGTCTCATGCAATAAATGAAAGCTACCAACTAACAATCGGATACTATTATCAACGTTAACTTATTTGTAGATACTAAAACTATTTCATTCTTTTCAAAACTTTTATACAAGAATGCGTTAAGTCAGTTAAAATTAAGTTTTAAAAAGTAGAAAATAGTACTGTGCGGTAAACAACTGTTTTTTTTAAATATCATACTAAATCTTTTGAAAAACATTTAATCTATTTATGTTTATCATACCGATATGTGCGGAAACGTTTAACTAGGCGACGGACAACTCGACGATGGACAACTGCACGACAGCCAACTGGGCAATAGCCAAGAGGGCGTCGGACATTTGGGCGACAAAATAATAGATCAAATATGCAATGAACATAACCTTTTTTCAAAATCACCATTGTTTTTTATTGATTTACTACCCGATAAACTTAAATAATATGTTTTTGGAACAACGAGACCGGTCTAAACATAAAATACGAAAAATATCGTTTATAATTAAGTTTATTTTTATTGTGATGTATTACAAAATTGTATCGATATTATATTAAAATTTCTCATGCAAAAATGAGTCAGCCAGTTAATAAATATTTTCGTTTATATCATTCATTTAAGAAAGAGATGGTTAGATTGGGCTAGGTTAGGTTCAGTTAGGTTAGGCGTTTTTAATTATAATTTTCATATTCCTTATCAGGTTCCTATCACCCAGCTGACGGTCGGTAACAAGATAATTAATAAAATAGTATTATGTGAAAAAACAAACGCCTAACCTAACCCAATATAAAAGTCTCTTTCTTAAAAATTTTCGATCAGTGGAAAAGAATGGTGATTTTAATAAAGGAAACGATAAAAATGTTTTATATGTATTTGTTCTATTATTTTGCCGCCCAGGTTCCCGGCACCCACTTGGCTATCGCCTAGTTGACCATCCCCAGTTGACCATCGCCCAGTTATTCGTCGCCCAATTGACTGTGTCCCTCCCACGAGTATTTCTTTAAGAGAGTGTATTCTGGAGAATCAATCATTCAACCCACTTGGCTATCGCCCAGTTGGGCATCGCCCACCGGTATCGCAACTATTAAGGTCACTTGGGGACGGACACCTGGGCGATGGTTAACTGGGCGATGGTCAACTGGGCGATGGTCAACTGGGCGATAGCCAAGTGGGCGACCGTCATCTGGGCGATAGAAGTAAAACTTAAAAAAATACAATAGTAACAAAATAATTAAAAAAATAATATAATGAGAAAAAACGCCCAACCCAATCTAAACATCTCTCTCATAAATTTCTTCTTAAAAATCTTAAACCAGTGGAAAAGAATGGTGATTTTAATAAAGGAAACGATAAAAGTGTTTCATATGTATTTGTTCTATTATTTTGCCGCCCAGGTTCCCGGCACGCACTTGGCTATCGCTCAGTTGACCATCGTCCACTTATCGCACACCGCTATTGCAACTATTAAGGTTAATTGGGGACGGACAACTGGGCGATCGTCATCTGGGTGACAGAAATTCAAACTTTAAAAGTGCAATCGTCACAACATAATTAACAAAATAATATTATGAGAAAAAAACGCATAACCTAACTCAATCTAAACATCTCTTTCTTAAATTTCTTCTTAAAAATCTTAGACCAGTGGAAAAGAATGGTGATTTGAATAAAGTAAACGATAAAAATATGTTATATGTATTTGTTGTATTATGTTGCCGCCCAGGTACCCGGCACCCACTTGGCTATCGCCCAGTTGACCATCGCCCAGTTGTTCGTCGCCCAATTGACTGTGTCCCTCCCACAAGTATTTCTTTAAGAGAGTGTATTCTGGAGAATCAATCATTCGAGTATTATTCTTGTTGTTATGTTTTTGCCCGAGTACAACAAACTCGAAACAAATCCTCCAAAAAAATACGACTTTATACTTTTTCAGGATTTTCCCAAAAGCATTTTCTTATGGATATAGCCTTTTGGGCTAGATTTTTCAAGTGTTATTGTTCTAGATACTTTCGCTGGTGGATTATCCTGGAAATATTAGCCAAAATATTTCTTCTGGGGAAATTTTTGTTGAGTATTTCTTTAGTGAGTATTTCTTGTATGGGTAATTTTTCTAGGGCGTTTTTCCAAGGCATATATTCGAAGTATTTCCGTCGTATTGTTCTTAAAAGCGTTTTCCGTGGTTAATTTCTTAAAAGTAATTTTCCGTTGTTGCCTTTTCAGAGGTATTTTTCCAAGGTAATTTCCAAAGATATTATTACGAAGAAGTTTTTGTCTTATTTTTTCGAAGATTTTTTTAAGAGTAATTTTCCCCAGACTTGTTGTAAAAATAGATTGAATGAATATTAAGACATTTTACTAGAAATGTTTATCATGAAGTTATTAATGTATTTTAGAAAATAACTATGAACTCGTTATACTTCTGTAATTATGATTATTACGTAGCTTTCTTTACTACTGCTTTAAGATATTTAACTACTGAATTTGTGCGGTGTGCCATTAATAACCTATGTTATCCGATTTAAAAATAAATCTTTTTTCAGTGACACCTCCAACTGTACATATTTTTAGTGTTAGTATTAAATTCCAACCGTCTTTACCTTTTATTTTGTTCCAACTGTCAGTTAACTGTACAGAGGGTATATAAATAAAAACGTCATCTCAATAGGCACTCTAACCGCATGTAAACCTCAAACATTATAATGAGCAGCTAAACGCAGTATCATACTACGACGCTTTCGTATTTTTTCAGACTGCCGTACAATGAAACCGCAACGTACGTTACTGTAGTTCAACGCTCCATAATACCTTAACTAACAAAGATGCGTAATAAATAAACAACGAGAAGAGCCCATAAAGATGCGGACCATTGTTCTAGAGCTGTTTTGTTGGGTATGCCTGGCCGCCACAGCGACGAATATCTTAGCATACCAAAATACGAACTCTAAATCAAAAACGGATTACATAGAAACGCAGTGGAGGCACAAACTCAATACCAAAGATTACAGCAATCGATACGCTTCTCTTCTCATGGGCAGCACTACTAGTAGTAGCACCACGTACAAACCTCCCTGGTTCAGATCGGAGAATGCCAAATCGCCCTCATCTCGCAGTAGTTATAGTTATTCATATAGTAATAGTAACAATAATAATGCAGTGCGCTTAAGACATTCGCGATACCCTCATCTAGATGGTGTCATGACAAGACTGGATACAATGCAACCAACTACAAAACCACCCACGACAACGTCACCTTCTCCGTATAAACATCGGTATCACTATCAAAACACAAAGAACACTGATAAATTGTTTCAAGATAGTTACGACGATGATGACGATCCCCTTGATTATGAAGAAGAAGATATCGAGGAAGATGACTCAGTGGACAAGGATAACGACGACCTGCCGGACTACGATAATTGGGTAAGTCTCTTTAGTTGAAACTTTTGATGAATTATTTTCCTCTGACAATACAGGGTGTTTCAAGTTGCTCCTGTAGATATGTTTGTAGATAAAATATGACAAAGGGTTTAAATCTTAAGAGTAGATTGTCAAAGCTATCGTGCCTTCATCACGAATTGGGTTTGTTACCTGAATCCATTCAGGGTGTTTCTACACAAAGTAAAAGCTGTTTATAAACAAATTCCAATTCTGAGTAATATCTTATTGACAGGTGTATCATTAACAAAGTAAGAAGATCTTCGTTCTTGATGACATAACACAATGATTCACCGTTGCGTTCTTAGCGAATGATTTTACAAAAATGTTAATTAACCCCGAATTGGCAGGTTTTTCCACTGGTAACATCAGTTTGAGGTTTATCAGGAATTTGGTGACTCGTTTGCGCTGTAATTTAGAACAACCGCACCGTTTACGAATTAAAAAAATAGTTTACTTTGTAAGTATTATAGAATCTTAAAACGTTTTGGGGAAAATTGTTCAGTGTTTAGTTTATCACCTAGGTTATGCTTTTTTTCGAAAAAGTGATAGCCCAATTAATTGGTCTTATAAATGTGCGTCTTCTCTCCAAGTTGTACTTCATGCCGTTTACGGAATAACAATGGCGAGCTTTGAATTTTTGGTACGCTGCTACGAATTCATCAGATAAATGACGCTAAACTGTAATTTGTTATATATTAGGAACCAGAAAATCATCAATATTTAAAATGTTTTTTGAACGTTTTTGAAAATGTGGGTGTTAAATGTAAAATATATTGATAAATGATGGGAGAAATTACTTTAAAAGAAGTTGTTCAATCATAAAATTAATGAATTAAATGGGTTAAGAGACATTTACATAGAATGCTGTAGGGCGGGCTTCTTCTTTTTTCCATCCCCGCTCTTTGTCTCCGTTTCTTATTCCTCTAGCCTCTCTGTCCTCATTCTCCTCTCTTTCCCTTCCACCTTATTATTCCTTTCTCTGACACTTCATTTCTGCTTTCTTACTTCTTCTGCTTTTCCAGTCTCTACAGTTTATTTTTAATTTACTGTTTTTAAACATTCACACAGGAAATTTCCTTTAATTTTTTCATTTTCAACTTCTTCTTTCCTTTTATTTTTGTTCCTCTCCTTCCATCCGCTTATTAATTCTATTAATCATATATTTTGTTTCATTTTTATCCACATTCTCTCTATCACGAATAGTAAAATGTATAATAACTAATTATTGCCCCCTTGACTTCTTCCTTTCTCTTCTTTTCGTTTTTCATGTTCTTCCTTCAGCCTATTTTATTTTACGATCTTCTTTTCCAACCTTTCCCCATTTTCTCTTTCCTAATCCTTTTTTATTATTTTTCTACTCGATTCTCATTTTTATCTTTTCCCCTGCTGTTTCTTCTCTTCCATAATCCTCTTCCTCCCCTTTTCCCAATTCTTTATCTCCTCTTCCCCATTTCCCTTCTCCTCATCTTGCCGCTCCCTCTCTCCTCCTGTTGCTCCTTCCCCCTCTCCTCCTCTTTCCCCTACCACCCCCTCACATTCAGTATTATGAACGTTTATAGTATTACAGTCGTCAGAACTAATGTACCTAATGAAGTAAAAACTTTAATACATTTGCAATTGTGCGTTTAACGTAATTTAATGTATATTTTTTTCGGTCTCGTTTCTCTGTTTTCTCCCTGGTTTTAATTTTTGTCCATTCATCCTTTGCAGTTCTTTATATTTACCGAAGATACCGGGTGGTTTATGGCCAAACCGAGCGTAAATACTTAAAGTGAACATTAACATTCTAATAATGAATTCATTTGCAACGTTTTAATAGTTCCGTCACGTGTTCTATATTTTCTTCTTTTCTGTAATTCATTTTCCATTTTCCTCTTATGTCTACTGCATTTTTAGAATGAAAATAATGATAATCCACAAATTTGTCTCTGTATTTTCCTTAATTTCCTTAATATCTCTTCTTGATATTTTTTGCATTGGCTTCGTTTGCTTAGTATTTAAATGCACATATTTCATGTGAAGTAGTGCCCAGTGGCGTAACGCAAATCCTACGGGTCCCCCCGCAAAACCTTTACAATGGCCCCCCTACTATCTTCTACCGATTTTTATATATAACGAATTTGAAAATTAAGAGCCGTAGGTTTAAGAATCCGACACCAGAATCATAAACGTATAAAATTAATAAATTAACTCAAGCTATAAATAGTAAATTAATCTTACCTTAATTTCGTTGGTAATAATGTAATATGGTAAAGAAACAATTTTGTCAATTAAAAAGTTTAAACACAAAGTTTACAAGAAGCGACTTGCACGTCGCGCATTTTTTGTAGCGAATTCGTTAATAATTTTGTCCATGTTGAGTGTGTTAATATGCTCCTGCTCTATACTGATAACAGCTAAATCTGATAATCGTTGTTCAGACATAGAATTTCTTAAATAATTTTTGATTATTTTTAATTTAGAAAAGGAACGCTCGGCCGAGGCAACACTAACTGGTAATGTTAAGAATAAAATAACCGCGCTACAAACATCAGGTACATTGGAAGCTGTGCACTCATTTTTAATAAGCAAAAAGTCAGCAAGGTCTCTTACGGTACTCATTCTGGAAATGTCATCTTTTAACACCTTTTTTACACTCAACATTTGAAAAGGAAATTGTTCAGATAAATCCTTGTGATACTTCCTTTGTAATTTAGAGGCATTTTCAAAAAGATCATCTTCTGTCAGCGATAAAATATTTCTGGGAGTTAAAAAACTAAAATTGTTAAAAACGTTATTCATACTTTCAAACCTCAACCTCAGTTGATTTATTAATATATCAATGGTAGTTTTGTACACTTCCACTTCAAATAATTTTTCAGCATCGGTTAATCGTTCATCAGTAGCTAGTTCATCATAAAATCGTTTTGCTTTTCTCTTTCTTTTTTCTTCAAACTTCGAACGTATACCCCAAGAATTTGCTAGGACCACAGCCTTTTCTTTTAATTCAGGAAATGTTTCCCTCATGTCACTTATGGCTTTCAAAGTGGAATTTAACAACTTAGTGGCGGCTTCTAGATCCATGTCAGATGTCTGTAAACATCTTGATGTTAAATTTAGATTTTCCAAAATGTCTGTTTCAAAAACTAGCATAACAATAAACTCGATTTTTTCCATCTTTTTCTTTATTGCAATGGCCTCTTCTCTTTCTTCTCGTTTTTTACTCAACAATGATACATTGGACAAAACCTTCAAAACTAAAACAAAATTATATCTGATAGCAGCAATGGATTCATACCGTGAAGACCACCTTGTACAACAAAGGCGTTTTAAAGTAATTTGAACATTTTCAGTATTCGCCACTTTTAAGTCGTTCCACCTTTTTATGCTATATCCGAAAAACGTGTATATTTTTTGACATAAATCATAAAACTCTTTGATCATTGCCACATTACTACAAGCATCATTTAAAACTAAATTTAAATTGTGAGCTGCACAGTGGATATAGTCCGCCGTTGATTCCTTTTCTTTGATCAATTTTTGTAGTCCTGAATAAATTCCGCTCATGTTCGCTGCTCCGTCATATCCCTGTCCGCGACACTTTCGTAAGTCAATATCCATTTCATCCATGTTTTCCAAAATTGATTTTTCTAGACCTTTTGAAGTTTGGTCTGTAATTTCTTTAAATCCTATAAACGATTCCAAAATTTTTATATGTTTGGTTTGGTTATTTTCATCAGTTTCAATTTTAACATATCTGATTATTTGGCTTAATTGATCAATTTTCGACACGTCTTGCGTAGTATCTGTAATTATGGAAAAGAAAGAAGCTTCCCTGATATTCCTTAAAATGTTTGATTTCAGTTGTGACGAAACTGTGTGAATTAGTTCATTTTGTATCTTTGGACTAAGGTATTTGTTTTTCCCTCTGTCATTGGATAAGTGTGACTGCAACACTGGATCATACTTAGCCAACAATTCCACAATGGACAAAAAATTTCCCTTTTGGATCGACTCTTTGTTTTCCCGA
>JABXWE010006050.1:0-28590 GCA_014611495.1 Limonius californicus | reverse complement strand
GGAATGGGCGCGAAGAGGAGAGGATGTCCGACGAGAAGTAAGCCGAGTATACGGGACGGCTAGGGAAACGCTGAACGTTCAATCCCGAAGCAAACGGCCAACGCAATGGAAACCGACTGGAAATCCGGGCGGTAAATCTCCAGTAGTTAGTTAGTCATTAGGCACCTAGGATAGAAGCACTCTGTTCATATTCCACATTAACTAGATAAGACCTCCGAACACTGTAAATCTCGATCCCCAGGCTATTAGGCTCAGAAGTCTCATAGCATAAAGGGCAGTTTAACTCAGTTAGGCAGTACCTCTTAAGAAGCTATTACTTTACTTCCTAGGAAACTAAAATACGTGCACTATGTAACCTTAGAAGACGAGATAAATGTGAAATCAGAACATTGTGAAACTTTGCTATCAAAGTTAGTAGGTTCAACTGCTAAGAGCATAACGGTCTCGGCTACGTACTCAACACCCATTGATGCGTAGTTTACTAACTACCCGGTGTTGCAGCAGCGGTGTCTTGCGGTATGCATTGCAGACATGCTAACGTTGCGCAATGCCCCACCCGATCCCACCCTATCCCATAAATTCCTACCCACCTTACTGGCATGGGGTGGGCCTGGCGTATCCAGGATTGACCCTCGAGTCGGCTCCATGTCAGATGATGATGATGAGCAACATATCATTACATTGTTCTGACGAAACAGTAGCAGCATCTTTTGAAGAACTTGGCTTTTCTTTACGAGTTTCTTCTTCCACTTCCGGAGCCGATGCGCATTCCTTTGCTTTATCGTCATCCTCTTCTTCTTTCTTTTTGATTTTTAGAGTTTTTAAAATAGGCTGTTATTGCTGCTGTACTGAGTTGTTTTTGTTGTGACTGTAATTTCGATACAATTTCTCTTAACGGTTGTATAATTTGCTGATGCTTCTGAAAATAATCTTGTGCTTGCTTTATATCTCGCTTATAATCATAGAATTTTTTTCTAATAGGCGTTGAAGTTGCACTTATCTTCTCTGTTAAGGAATGCTGTGCAGGTGTTGCCCTTCTAATTGACGGCAGTACTATAACATAATTTAACTAAAGGCCGATTCTCACTAAACTTCGTTTGTTGAGCATTGAGATAGAACATAAACAAACGCTTGACAGGTGCGTTGGTTTACCGGATGTATATTTACATAATATTCCTTGTGTTTCTAAATTAACGTTCGCGCCGTCGGAATTCAACTTTTGTTGGTAAATAAATAAATTTGATTTGTATTATTTGCCAGCATAATGTAAATCCAATAAACATATTAGTTTTATAAAATAGACCCATTTACGAAAGTTTAGAAAAATGTTTTATTTACAAAATTAATTAAATTTAATATTAATGAGTCAACAAGCAAAACTTACGGGCATTTATCGTTTCATCGGTATAAAAAATTACTCGACCTGCTTCCCGATATTTTCGGATAGTTTTAAGATAATTTCGACGCCAAGCGATAATATCATCTATCCATAAACATGGATTGACGTCAGCGAGTTGAACATTAAAAAATATTGTTTAATATTCTATATAAAGTCGACCTCTTAAAACTCGGCAATTGGTCATCATTGTTAGCAACCGTCAAAATTTTATTTATGGTTGGTATTTCGTTCCGAAAAAAAAAATTCGTGAACCTACACAGAAATTTACCAAGCTAAGAAATGCAAGTTTAGAAATAAGTTTCGCTTATTGTACAGAAAAATTACAGTTTGTTTAAAAATAGTACGTACCTTCTTACGAATTGCAAAGAGAACAGCATCATCAATTTCATCTAAAAGTTTTTTTCTAACTCCGGGAGATTTTGGAGAAGACAAAGTTTTAGTATCCCGAAACTCCTTTAAAATTATTTTTACTGTTGCAACACTAACACCCACTGTTTTAGCAATAAATTGTACAATGTCAGTCAGTAAAATCTCAGGATTTTCTTCTAACGTCGAATTATACAATTTTACTATTAATTGTTTTTTACATTGCACGTTTCTGGAACAACTTGCACCATTTTAGGAAAATAAACACCAGGCAATATACAAACGCTCCGAAAACTGATAAACACCGCTCAAAAAGCACACTAACTTAACCCGGTAATTACGAGGTTTTGAGCGTCAATTACTCCTTAAGTAATGAGGCATTAGCATTATCTAGCGTAGACCAAACATATCGCGCGGTCGGGTGAGTCAAACACGTGCGTTTGTTTACGTTCTAGCTCAATGCTCAACAAATGAAGTTTAGGCGTGCAAGGCACGGGCTAGGCAACTTCACGGCACGGGCTCGGCAAGAGCAAGGATGTGTAGGCAGATTCTCACTACGCGTGCAAGGCACCGACACATCACGGGCTGGACAAGGATTTCATCAAGCATTCACGTTGCGACGGCATTCAGACGTACTTAATTTTTTGAAAATATGTTGTCGACTTCAACGTTGATAAAAATTGCGTTAATACTAGACGACGAAAAAGAAGAAGAAGCAAAGAGACATAAAAAAAGAATAAGACGTTTTAGGGTACGTAAAATGCAAAAAAAAGCATAACGAAGAAGGAGAATTTGTGACATTGCATAGAGAACTTACGGATGACAAAACGAAATTTTTTAAATATTATAGAATGTTAATCGAGGATTTTCAAAATTTATTGGGAAAAATTGAAGTTTTACAAAAGCACAATACTACTTTTTGTGAATCCATTTCACCGATTCAAAAACTTGTGTGTGTGCTTAAGGTAAAAAGTATGTTATATTAAATTTTTTTTATTTTGTGTCGGAAAGAGGTGTGTAATTATAAAATGAAAAAGAATTATTTTTCTAAACAAGTGATGTGTCAAAAATGGTTGACTGTAGTGAAAATGAAACGCTATTGATCAAAATTAGTTTATTCTTTCTCAAAAGGATTCGGATCTTAAAAACTGGAAAAGAAATATTATTAAGTTACAGGTATTACGACTAAATACGGTTTCCAATACTATTTAAAGGAGCCTTTTGCTTTAACAACATAACTCTCAGTCAAAAAATAATATATTCCAATACTTATGTGAAAATTAATAAGTTTATCCTTAATTATGCATTCATTTAGATGGTACTGTGAAACCGGCTATAACAATTATTATACGTGTTCGAAATTATTTTGTGGAGAAAAATTTTCCAAATAAGAGGCTGCGGATGAATGGAATTATTGTGGCAAGGAAGCACTGGAGGATGGACGAGATGGTATGGGCGTTGCTGAAGGTGACATATTATATGACTCTGATGTTGGAGATGTTAGGGGCAGTTGAAATTAGGGATTGGTTTTGTATGTCGAATATGTATGACTTTGCATATTGTAATGATATATTGGATAATTGTGAGGATGCTGCTGATGGCCTATATATTTACCCTCTAGATCTGAGACAATCATAAATATTTTATTCTTAGCCAAGTGTTTGTCAGCAGCTATGAAGGTTTTAACTGTAGCTTTGATGCTGTCAAAAAAGTAGTCTATTTCATCTTTAGAGTCGCATTTCTCCCTTTTCTCCGCCTCTAGAAAGTAGTTCATTAGAGTACTACTAGAAATGTTAATTTGGGTTGAAGATTTGATTTTAGCATTCGTTATCCTCCTCCTTTTAGGAGTTTTTTTTCTTGTGTCAGCAACCGGACGCTTTGATACCTTGGGCTGTTGTGATACTTCGATACATTGACTTAAAGGTTCGGATCTGGGTTCAGACTCAATGCTTTCATCGTCTATTACAGTACTGCTAGTTGGATTCGTAACTGAAGTCGGTCGTTCTTTATCCTTCATGTGTAGCCTTAGACATTCTATAATTTCTTCATACTTCCACTTGGCCACTTACTACTAATAAGTTAGATAGTGGACCTTCTCCTGAATATACGTGGATGTACATGTTTGGCTGCTTCGGTTCTCGTGAAAACTGCAAGCATTGCATTTATTGCCTTGTAGATCTGTTTCCCCTTTACACTTGGGACACATATTTTACTGGCATAGGCATTTCTTCTTCTTTCCATATATTCAATAAAAAGTATTAGATGTTCCATCAAATTTAGGTAATATTGCCTTTTCAACAATTGGTAAATTCTACAATGTTGCAGTTGTCATTGTATAATTTCAAATTGTTTAAAAGATTTGAAGTATTATTCAATTACTTATTACAAGTTACATCTTTTCTTAAAAATTAAAATTTTATATCGTTGATTTGATTATCATGAAATTAAAACAATTATGAGTTTACAACAAAAATTTTACACATAAAAGGTTTTACCTACTTTTGTTGTTGGTTTCGCTTTTCCTTTCCTTTGGATTGCGTTTGGAAGTTTCTTCCCTTGGTGCCAATAGATGAGGTCTTGTAAGATATTTGCCGAGCGATCTTCCTCAGCTTCTTGCTTTGGCTCTGGTTTTGCAATTTCCCTCAAATACTGCTCTGATGTCGGATTTATCCAGGTTGAGTTTTCCAAAATACCTTGCCTCTTATGTCCTATCAGCCTGGAATTTTGAATCGTCCTTTTGTTTTATTTTGTAATTGATTTTATGCACGAATCTAACCACTTTTTGTATCCGTACGGCTGCACTAGATACTTTTACGTGTATAAAGTTAGTCTTTTTATGAAGAACTTACCTTACCAACGGAATTGGATTACTTTTATTTAAACGTGTTATATTAAATTACACTGTTTTTTAAACAAGTGCAGTAAATCAACTAACTAAAAATATCGTTTACATTCATTTATATTAGTTCTTATCAATTATTACAAACCAAACTTATTTCTACCGAGTAACATCCTTGTCATTATGATAGTAATATTTCTGGTTATTTAAGATGAATAACTAATGATGAAATTTATTCGAGTGTGGCCGTATGTGAAATAACGGTATTTTTTTGCTTTTCGAATGCATTCACCTCTCTTATCGCTATCTCTCCGGTTTGCTCTCTCTTTCTGTCTTTAATAATAGCTTTCCCGCACGCGTACACACTCTTCGTCATGTTTACTTAGTTCGCAAAAGACTTACGTAGTAGCGAAGACGGGGATCGCGATCGGATTCGCACGCCCCCTCGCCACGAGGCTTCGACACACCGCCCAGAGATGACCGCACTAGAATCGAATCGAACATTAATATTGTTCTAGAACAATAGCCACGCACGTGGTGATGGGCGGCGACGATCATGGCTGTTAGGGACGTCATCCGCACACGCGTAGACTAGTCACAACCTGTTTTATTTATTTATCCGACGGCCTATTGTTGCGATTCTTTACGGCAATTATTTGTATTTTATACACGCTATTAACGCACGATCACATTTATCTTCTATTCGACTCAGTTTCTTTTACATTTACATTATTAACATAATCCAACCTGACACACGAATATCTACCTTATTACTATTGCGCAATAGTCAAACGGGCCTTATCGTAGGCACTCGGCTCTCAACTTACACTTACACACACGTGCGCGTACACACGAAAAACCCATTGTCCAAATTGCAACCCTCTAACTAACACACACCCCAACTCGAATTATGCTCATTTTTCTGCAGAAAAGGAGTCCTGACGAAGTGGGAAATTTCTCATGCTTTTCTTATGGAGCTATCCAGTCTCAAAACAATCACTTCTATACTACTGGCACTTTTTAGAAATAGAAATGTAATTTTCCAACGCTAGCGACAGCCCTTTATCGGCGATTTCTTAAAATCGAGCTCCGGGATGATAAAAATGTATTTACCGACTTTGTACTTCAAATTGCAATCTTGACCAAGAGCCAATTAGTATTCCCTGGAAACGTGGTCGTGATCGCGGCATTGTGTTACATTTTCAGCGTCAAACGGTCTCGGACAGTCTTTACAATCTTTCGCGTTATGAAAATCGGTCAGCTGTTCGGGGTTAAAGGACGTTATGGTTCCGCGTTAGCCAACCGTTTCTCGTTGTAATTGATCAACGAACCATTTTTGAGGATTAGACCTCCGATAGTAATTATAGCGTGAAGGCGTATGATCAGAAGGGCATACGACCTGATAACCCACGGAATATAGGGAACGTGTTTCTGATACGCCGTCGTATAGAAATTTTGAACTTCAAGGTGGTCGCCTTCGTTATCATCATCATCATCATTTACCGCTTCCACTAAGCACTCATAATCGGCGTACATCATGAAAGGCTGCCTTAAATCATAATAAAAATTTTGGAATTCAAGTTCTGCATCTTCGATCGAGGGTCGCAGATGAACGTTTTGTGATCCCTCTTTGTAAATTACGATTTGCATAACGTACGGCGCATAAGTTTTGAGAAAAAAATCAACAGGCTTAGTCAGCAAAATAACGAAATGTTATTCAAACTTAAGTATTAATGGTTAATTTCACGTTTTTTTGACAACATTACTAATCTACAAAACTGATAGCGAACCCTGGTGCTAAATAGCACGCAATTTGGCCAAGACTTGTATCATCTTCCACTTCAGGAATTTTTTTAAAAATTCGTGTCTGCAATTGTTGTTCATTTTGGGTCTCCCAACCGTGTTTTCATAAACCTTTCTACACAATAATGACCAAAATTCTGCTGTTGGCCGAGCTTGAGGGACAGGGGGTTATCATCTCTCAGTACATAATTGACTTTATTCTGCTCCAACCATTCTCGAGTCCTCTTGGCATAATGGCACGAAGCGAGATTAGGCCAAAATATTATATCGTCTTTCTGATGGCGGATATTAATAAAATTAAGCATTTTCGGTAAACATTTTTGGGTATAAAGCCCAGCATCCACAGCTTCTCCCCGAACTCGGCCAACATAGGGTGTAGAAATCCCAGCATCACAAATCGCGTACCAAACTAAAACTTTGCCAGCAAATTTCGCTTTTTCTTTTAATTTTACTTCGTTTGGGCAGTTTTCAATATCAGAGGTGTAAAATCCATCGTTACTTTTCATTTCAGAATGTGACAGCGTGAAATATTTCTCATCATTCATTATAAGGTGCCTCACAAAATGCCCTCTTCTCAAAGCTCTGCAACGTCTAGCTATTCTTTCGAGCTGCGCCTGGGTGTATTTGAGACACTTCCTTCTTTATCTATAATATACACCATTTCTGGACGGTCTTGTATGAGACCCCAAAACGGCGACCCAGCTTTCAACTAGAGATTCCAATACTGTCGTGAGCGGATTGTACCAGTGTATTAATGGCCAGAAGGTCGTTGTAGGTTTGTCAGCAGTGACCATAAAGTCGTGTTACCACAGAATGTCGTGTAGAAATAGAAGTAATTTTTTTGTCGGCAATAACCAGAAGGTCTTGTTACTAAAAGAATTTCTTGTAGGAAAAGATGGAATGTTTTTTGATAGCAATGACCAGAAGACCTTAGTGTGGTGGTTGTAGAAAAATGTGTAATCAACAACACCCAGAAGAAGCTCTTGAGTATTGTAAAGTTGGTAACGGTTGGAGAGTGTTGTTGGTTGCCTAACTTAAGTTATTTTGAGAAGACTGCATAAGGTAAGCGTCACTACATCAATATAAGCTTATTTCATCAGCAGTAAACTAGCTGAGTCTCTATTTACGTTACCTGTAGTTTACCTGCAGTCTAAGGCGTTAGGTTTAAGCTTTGATTCCGGTAAAGGAGCATGGGTTCGAATCCCACATCTGACACTTTTTATTATAGAGAAATAAAAACAACTAGGTAGTTAAATATTTATTTTGTAAGTCATTACGTACCATTTATATAAAATTTTTACATTTTGATATGCACAGTTCAGGTTATTATAAGTATGCAGATTATAATGATAATTATTGTTTATAGTGCTACAACAATTCAATAAATTATCCATATTCGGACACCCTAAAGTTTCTACATTTGTTACAATATTTTTGTTTTGTAATAATTTATAATAATATGTATAAGTAATTTTATAAGTGCGTGCTTTTTATTTCTTTGTCCATTCAAGGTGACATTTTAGTCGAGTTGAAAGCCAAGTGTAGATTGTAGGTAGATTAATCAACGTGTTTCTCCAGAGTTGGTATTTAATATTGCGATTTCTTTTATAAACAGTTCACTGTTTTGAAATTGAAATCCTCGAATTTCCACAATAAACATTTTTATTGTAAACAGAAAAGGTATTGATTGCTTAGTAGTTTGATGTTTCCTTGAAATATTTTTGAGGTACATGTTTAGCTCCATTACTTATTTTTACATGCTCAAGCAAGACATTGTCGTCCTTCAAGATCGGTTTCCCTTTACATTTTGGGCACTTACGCTTAGTTGGTCCAGCTTTTATCTATTTTTAAAAGAAAAAAAAACTTGCTGGACTGTTTGGAAGGTCTTCAAAACCATACAGGTCTATATATCCAGGTGAATGAATTTTTATTGAATCCTCACAGAAACAATAGAACCTCTCGCAGCTTCTACAGTAAATGGTTTCCGATAACTTGTGTCTCCTACCTATATCTCTTGAAGACTTGGTGGGGGTGGTTGACGTAGTAGTAGGATGAATTCCCTTTTCTGCTGGCAACATGCTGCTTAATTTGATGAATCTATCTTTTTCATCTTTATTTCCATCCCATATTTCATCATATTTGCTTACTTTTTATTAAATATATATATATATATATATATATATATTGCTATCTATTATAAATTTATAAATAATTATTAATTATATAATATATTCGCCCCACGTTGCTCGGCGACATAATAAATGCTGTTTTATATGCTAATAAAATAATTAAGTAAATAAATTATATATTTGCCCTACATTAGCTTTGGCTAGCTCATAATTAAATGTTGTATTATAATAAGTAATGAAAATAAATAACTCTTTACGTTGGTTGTGCCAATAATACAAACAAAATGAAATATTTGTCACACAAAGAAACACTGTCGCTAGAACTGCTTTTGCTTGGATTATAGTTTCGATCTGTTATACTATCATCACTTGAAAATGCACACTCAGTGCTGTCATCTGACTGATACAGGGCTGCTTCTAATTCCCGCATCGATAGCGGCTTTTTACTTTGATTATTTTGTTTCGCTCTAGTAATTACACCACTTGGTCTAGAATTTATTTATCTAATATGAACTGAATTAAACTATCATTTATTTTACCTTGCAATCGGTTCGTCACTCATTTTCTGGGAATCACACATAAAACTATAAGCAGGAAATAATACACTATGGTGTAAAAACGAAAATCACTATAACATATAACCTACAAATTATTTCCAATTATTTGATAAAAAAAAAAGCACTGAATGAGATGTCGCCATCTATCTAAAATTTATTTATAAATTACAGGAATCACCGCATGGCAGAACGCTTTTCAATTATTCAATATAAAAATTGTACTAAATGAGAGGTTGCCTCCTGTCGGACAAATTTCCCAGTATAAATTGAAGGAATCTGCTGCATTTTTTTTTTTCTGCTGAAGCTCTGAACCGAGGGAATGAAATGTGCCAGGCCCCAGGCTCCACAGTTTTATAAACCTTCATATAAACACATTTGTTTTAGCCTCTAGTTAACTGGACGCGGATCACAGGGCAAAACCAATGTTTCCAGTTAACTGGACGCCGGCCGCGAACGTGTTAAAAGGTACCCTAAGGTACAAATGGGTACTTGCCTTTTATATTTTATTTTTCATTCCGTACTCATGCTTTTTTTATCATAGTATTTCTCGCCCGAGTATACTCGCACTGTTTTTTTTCGTATTTTCTTATTTATTGCATACTGAGGTACTATAAAGTTACAAATGGGTATTTACAATTTTATTCCATATTTACATTCCGTTTTCACTCTGTGTTTACGCGGTCGACATCATCCATTGTGTCATACCACACTGGGTTTCTTCTTGGTAGGGTTTTCTTCTGGACGTCTTTTTTTATATGCACCTGTCATGGTCGCGTCATGTACAGTTGATAAAACAGATGTCTTGTTAATCCTATCACTTCAAGGCAAGAACTTTCCCCCTTTGGTAAGCCGCAGTTTCTCCTTTTTTCAATTTTTTACTTTGAATACCTGGAGGCATGTCTTTTAGATTTAGTTTGACGGTTCTTTACGTAGCAGTTTGTTTTTGAAGAAGTAGATCCGCAAGCTGCGGACATGTATAACAGTTACCAGTAGTTAAGCAGTATCAGTTGTTCAACAGTGGTTCCATCAAAGTCATTACAATCTGAACTGACATAGGAAGATCTGCATAGTCGTTGCTCAACTTAGTTCCTTTACCAGTGTAAATGATGTAAGAAAAAATTTAGCCACTTTTGCTTCACATAACATACTCTTGATACCAAAACGTGCTCGTTTTAGGGTAGGGAACTGAACCCATCCCAATCTAGCTTTATATAGTAGCAGACTTTCGTCAATAGTGACATCTCTATCTGGACTGGAGTACATAGAGTTTGAAATTTATTATTTAGAACTTCGAGAATTGGCCAAATTTTGTTCAGTTTGGGATGTTCATGCGTACCTGCATCATATTTTTCATTATCAGAAAAATGAAGATATTGTTTTAGTTTTACAAATCTTCTGTAGCTCATAATTTTTCGAAAAAATGGCGTAGCAATCGTTTCATCAGTAGACCAGAACAGTTCCTGTTCAGATTTTTTTACTACGCTTTGTAGCATCACAGTGGCAATAAAAACTCGTATTTCCTTACGAGAAGTAGGATACCAGAACTGCTTATTATGTCCTTTGCTCTCTATACTTTGGTTTGCACATATATTTGTTTGTTCAGAAATTAGAGTTACCAAATCTTCGTCAAAATATAATTCGAAATATTTTTCTATATTTTCATCAACATCATTACCGACATCATAATGCAGGCAAGGGGTACCAGTACATGTAAATCTATGGGGTGCACAAGGAATATTGAGTCCTGTTGCGTCTATTTCACACCATTTTCGAACTGAAGTAAGATCTTCATTGCAGCATATTTCACTATCAGAAGATTCGCTAGCCGATACTTCTAGAGCAATTTCTTTCTAGCACAAGTTGTACAAATAACACGTACAAATTCAGTCAATGTAAACAGATGTAACATTAACCTCCAAGTTTAGATAAGCGCGAAATAGCTAGTTAATCAGATTAAATAAAATTTGGAAATTGAAGAGACATGTATGTATTCACTTTAGAAACTACGCCAAATGCGCCTGAAATGCCGGCACGAATATAAACGGTTAGAACAGTTTGTCATTTGAAAGTATTAGGCTGAACGAGTTAACTCGGGATTTACCAAAAATGACCAAACGGGAAAAACGAGTTATCTCGGATAAAACCGGGAAGCGGTTAATGGATGCATTGGAATTTTATTGTTTAAAATTGAGTTTAACTTGTATGGTATTTTTTCAAGCTATTTAGCGCCATACATCACAATGTTTCCCCGAGTGCAACTTGAATTTTGAGAGTGTACCATCGTATGAACATTAATATAATAAGCAATACTAAATGGTTCATGTTTGTGATATCTCTTCGTAGGGGAAGTGCGGGACAGTTGAACCGCTTTTTCTCTAAATTTTTTTCCCAGTTTGTTGTCACTGAGAAATGGACGTCTTATCAGGCACTCTAAACGTGAAGGTATTCCAAAATCAATATAAACTTATATTGTTGGAATTATTTTCATATGCACATGGTGAAGCCATAATTTAAAAAGTCGGCATTAGGTTCATGTCTCCCCAGCCAGCGGGAGAGTTGAACTAGCGACTGGGGAGACATGACCATGTTAAATTATGTAAGTACATTAAAGGTATAGTCAGGAAATTAAAGTAATTTTATATTCAAAAATTATATTATATATTATTACACATTGAACAAAGAACAAAAGAACTTAAAAATGAAGTAAATACCATTAGTTGCGAAAACAAAGTAAAAACTATTAGCTAATTGCAAAAAGCATTTTTAAAAAGTATAACTTCTTCTATTTAACGACGCAATTGGGGCAGTAAAAGGTCTTCTTGTCTTTTCTAGTTAGACCAACGCAGGTTTCGTGAACATATTTTTGCACTTAACACATAAGTCTCATGTCTAACATATCATCAGTGTTACAAATGAAACAAAACCAATTTTCATCACATGTTTGTTCGTCATTCCACCGGCTATCAGAGTCATCACAAATATTATCTGATTCTACGTCAGACTCGCTTTCACTTGACTGAAAAATTTTCCTTTTGTAGCTTTTCTTCATCGTAGCTTTCTCATTAGATTTGTTCACAACTTTATTATCTTTGGTAATTTTCCGTTTTTTCTCCTTATTCTGATTTTTCGGCATACTCTCTTTACTGGGTTCGGAAATGTTCCTTTTAGGTGTTAGAGTATCATCATCGTTTTCCGGTTTTGCAGGAGTTTGGGTCAAAATTTTCGTTTTTCTTGGCTTACGGCCGTTAGTAGTTTTCCTAGGTCCTGCCTTTGGATATGGCTTAATCATTTCGGGTGTGACTACTTTCAACCCTGGTCCATCTGATGAAGATGTAGATGGCACAGCAATTTCAATCAATTTTTCTCTTTCCACGTTAGCAATAGCTGTTTCGTCACTACGAGGTCGATTTGTTACTTCAGAGATCAGAAAGTCTGCATCTGAGAATATCTCTGGATTAAATCGATGTATTGCCGAATTCTTGAAACCGCTAGTTATGTTCGATTGTGTGAATGCTCCGGGCATGGCATCCTCTACAAACTCAGGAATATTGTAAATTATTACCGTTTTTCCTGGATTGGAAATCATCTAATTTGACATCACGGTGTTGAATTTCGTTTTGAAAGATAAATAGACTGTTATATCTAACGGCTTCATTTTGTTACTGCAGTGTGGTGACAGTATTAGGAGACTGACGCCATGTTTTTTCGCGTAATCAATGGCATCTATAGCCACGTGGCTTTCGTGATTATCCATTATTATGTAAGTACGGTGTTCTAGAGATGAATGTGAATATTTCACAAAGTGTTTTAAATATTTTAGAAAGCTGGTTGTAGTCATCCATCCAAATAGATATGAATCTCCGTCTGATCCTTCTGAGCCGTTAGAAACAAATGCTTCATTGTATTTTACTCTAGAGAATACGAAGAATGGCGGTAAGGCGTTTCCGATGGCGTTTATTGTAAAACAAACCGTTACTACGGTGCCTCTTTCCGCGGAAGTCACTTGGCCAACTTGACGATCTTTTTTACTGGCCATGACTTTCGGGCATTTTTGTACTGTAATACAGCCTGTTTCGTCGCAGTTATCTTGAGGCTCAAACTCAAGTTTTTCTCTCCATTGTTTCCAGTTGGTGAAGAAGTCAGAAACATTTTTTTTTCTTAAAGCTCGTGGCTCTCGGTAAACTTGTCGCTTCCGGGGTTCTTAAGTTTATTTCACGATTTCTTACGAAAAATCCGCAAAGCCAGTCATTTCCAGCTAAATTGTTTTTTAACCAATTGTCAGGTATTTTCTTTTCATTTGCTTTGGCGAAATCGCATGCAAAGGTTAATGATGCTTTTCGAGATAATCCATAATTCATTTTGCTGCAAGTTATCAAAAAGTTGACTAACATTTTCTCTTCAGCTAGGCTAAATATTTGAGTGCTTTTATATTGACTGCCCATATTTTCGCCCTATCGCGTTCCTGAAATTCTTCTAATTTTTTTAGGAGTTTGTCCTTTACATACTCCTGATACCAGATTTTTAAATTTGTAATATTATCAATAACATGATTTTATGTTGAAAAATGTCACAAATTTCATGAAATTTCTAGGCAAAATTACATTTACTTTTATTAAAGATCTTTGTAATTTATTTTTTATTTTAATTAAAAAACTTCTAAATGCCTTTTTAAGAAATTCCATAGGATCTTTTATATTAAAATTGGTTATTACAGCAGTTCGCAGTCTACCTTTAAAACAGGACTCCAAGTCTCTCCAAACCAATCTCTTTCCTGAAGGTTTTGCTTTCTTCGATTTAACTTTGAAATTTTCTTTGTAGTGTTCTAAAAAAGTTAAATAATATTAAACCTTAGAAAAATTTTTAATGCGTTCCTCCTTATTTTATAAACATTTTTTACTAAAAGTATGGTTTTTCGCAAATAATTAATATAACTTTTAAATTCATCTCTTGTTTTAATTAATCTACTCACCCTTTCCATTTTCTTAATTACTTCGTCAACAACACCATCAATCACTTTTTCAGAACTCATTGTTAACAAGTGTAAAGAGAAACTGTGCTGTTACATTTTAGATTAAGTTTAAGTTATTGGTTTAACAATTTATATTAATATATATTTAAAAATATACATGTGTTTGACCATGCAGTAAAAATCATGATTACATATTGCAACTATTCTGTTAACTGTTTTTTTTTTTAGAAAACTCGTGACAGAATGACGCAAATGGAAATGTAATGTTCATTTTCTTAAATATTCTATTATCTTTGCAAACTTTATTGTTTTATAGCAACGTATTTAATATGAAATTGGCAATTTCTTTGCATGTTTAAATTTTTGAAAAACTTTATATTGCTAATAATGCAATATAACAGATTATTATTTTAAATTTCAATCAGTTTTTTTTACTAAAATTCTCTATGAAAGGTTTATTTCCAACACAACAGTTATAACCAATAACAATTAGAAAAACATGGCTACTACTTCGTCTACAATCATCGTGTGCAGTGATGATAAAATGTCGCTGCCCATTAATGCAGTGCAGGTATTAATGAAGCAACTTTTTTTGTAAGTTATTTAATTTCTTCGTTTTTATGCTTTCACTTTAGTGTTGTTTTTTTCTCTTTTCTCGGTAATTATTGCTTTTCGTTTGTTTTATCAACATTTAGAGGTTTCATTCGTATTGTTCTATGCTTTGTTTTATTATACTTATCTACTATTTTTGGTAATAGGTTTAACCATTTATAGTTTCCTTGTAGGCTAAATTCTTTCCACATCAAATTTTTAAGCGTACGGTTGACTCTTTCAACAATACACGTTTTTTTTCACTAAACGCATTGTAATGATTAACACCATATTTTTTAAAATATTTTTAAAACATTTATTAAAAAATTCAGTACCTAAGTCTGTAAATTATTTGGTTTTCTACTTTTAAAACATTTACCATTGATTTTGCAACTTCTGTCCCTGATTTGGTTTTCAAAGGAAATGCCCATACAAATTTCGAAAAACAATTACAACCAATATATATATTTATAGCCTTTATTTTCCTTTGAATATGCCATCATTTCAACCAAAGCAGCTTGAAATAAATCATTTAAAGATTTTATAATAACTAACTCTACGTCGTGTAAAACTAATTCTTGCATTTTTTGTATTTCTTCAACAACTTGTCTTTTAACATCTGTCACAAAATTTGTCTTATTTGTTTCTAAAGGAGTGGATTTCGAAGACAACTTAGAATATACATTCCATTTTTTAAAAAGTACCACTCTTATAATTAATATTCAGTCAATTGAAAATTCACTATTTATTAATTTTTACATGATCTAAATTGTATATAAACACAACATATTGGTAAACCTCAAGTCATATAGTTGAGACTCATATTATTGTAGCCAGGCATCAACCACTACCCAATCACACCTTCTGAGGCTACTCAGATGTGGTGTGGAAAGTTTAAATTTAGAACGCTTATAGGTGCACATCCTGTCTATTACCGAGACCATTGGTGGAAAAAATGCTAAGGAATTTTACTCAGCTATGAGGCACAATACTTTTAAATGTTTGGAACATGTTAAATGTTTTATATATGTAAACTGATAATAAATGCAAATTTTGTATACTACCTATTCGTAAAAAATAAAAAAAGTTACAATGTTAATCGTTTATTTTGTCTTTAATTACAGTGTTTAAAATAAACGTTGCATTAAAATAGCATCTTCGTCATCAAGTTTACTTGGTTGCTTTTTCTTAATTTTCTTTGGTGGTGGTGGTGGTGGTGGTGGTGGTGGTGGTACGTTTTCCTTTTCTGCTTCATCGTCATTGTTAAGGGGGTGATTATGTAGTGTTTCGGATGGATATGCCATCCAAGTGTCCCAGGAACCGTACAGCTGTACTACTGGCGTTTATCAATAAAAACAAAACATGATTTGTTTACCGGTTTCATGGTAACTAGATCAGACATCAAAATCGAGTAGAAATTTCAAGGCAAACTTTTCTCATAACTTATGTCGCATACGTTATCTTTACTAAAAGAAATCCACATATTCATTCGAATGTTGATTCTCGAATAAAAATTGCTATTAAATTTAATACACTAAATAATGAAGTTACAGCAATTGATGACTGAGTAGTGTCAGAAATAACTAAATTCAATACATAGGCGTAGCACCATACATGAACCATGCTCCGGGATAGTTTCTATCATGTGACCAGAAAACCCAAGATATTTTCCCTGCATATTACTAGCACCATCGGTAGAATTTCCGATACATTTTAATGTCCAAATTATTCTTTCCTAGTATTTCTTTTATAATATTGTAAAAAGCTTCACCGATTGATGATTCCACACTAACGATGGTTAAAAGTCTCTCATTTATGTTATTATTTACGTATCTCATAATAAGTGCACATTGATCTTGAACACTTATATCTTGCGTGATGTCAATCTGAATACTATATATTCCAGTATCATTTGTTTCTTTCGTTCATATTGATGAACGTAATGCCAAATACTAAAGCCTCTGATAAAAATGTTTTGTATTAAATTTTAGTATTGAACGGTATTTTTTTAGGGCACTAGTCAAGAGTATGGGTCTCAAACCATGTTCTAATTTAAACAATGTAAACATTTGTTAGGTTATGCAACCAAACATACTTCTGAATACTATACATACTTCTTCATATTTATTGGTAAATATCCACATATTTATATAAACACGGTCTTGCAGAAAAAAATGTTAATATACAAAAAACATACTTTAGTGATCAAGAAGGTTGCGACACGTCAACAAATTGACCATCCGCAAAGTGCTCATCTGAAACGGCGATGAAAAAACTATTTAAAAAAAATTACTTTTTTGAAATAGATTCTAATAATTTACTGTGACCCGCATTGTACGCATGGAGTAAATGTCGCAACACCAACATTGCCCTGTCGTTGCTGGCTTCTGCTTCCGCGGCGGCGCAACTGCGGCTCTGTCGTTGTTGGTTTCTGCTTCGGCGGAGGTTACTGCAAATGCGACTCTGTCGTTGTTGGTTTCTACTCCGGCGGCGGCGACTGCAACTGCGGCTCTGTCGTAGTTGGTTTCTGCTTTGGCGGCGTCGACTGCAACTGCGGCTCTGTCGTTGCGGGTTTTTGCTTCGGCCGCAGTGATTGCAACTAAATCTCTGTCGTTGCAGGTTTCTGTTTCGTTAGCGGCGGCGGCGACGGTTGCTATTGGTAACGTTAAAGGCTTGAGATGTTTCTCGTTGAGGTAGTTCAAGTTGTTTGTACATTGGTTGGACTTCATCTCAAGTTCTATCGCTACCACCCGTTTAGGCCGACCCCCCTCGATAAAGTTATATTGCACTCTGTCGTCGCCTAATAAGCTTCTTGCTGTATCGTTACCCAAATCGTTTGAATATAATTGCAACAACATTTTAAACATGTTTTCAAACGACGTGGGTTAATCTTTATCACTCAGTGATCAATTGGAGTAATTGTGTATGTTGGATCGTCCTCTTTAATTGACGCCAGGTGAACGTTGAAAATTGGATCAACTTTTCAAAGATATCCAGATCCCGCAAAATATTTAGAGCCTCGGAAAAGTTGCAATCGGTGCTACGATCATACGTCTTGAATATATACGGGATGACGGTAAAGAATCCGTACCCCAGACTCGTAAGATATGAATTAATCATTAGTCTGTTTCTTGTGTGTGTTAAAGATAAACTGGAACGTATGATCTGCTCGTCGCAAACAGAGCAACCCTTAACACAATTCGTCAAGGGACACGAAACACTACAGTCACCCCGTCTAATATATACGTCTTGTCCAAACAAAAGTGGCACAATTCCGTGTTCTATTACTGGATTTAAGTGTAGCAATAAGCTTAAAACGTCAGACTTAGCTTGTAGCACACTCTTGTTTAATTTAAAAAAATTTGATTTATACCAAATCACATGCGAATCTGAGTTTTGGTTTGGTAAAGGCATCAATTTCTGCGGCCTAAATCCGCGCACCGACACATTGTCTATTTAACGAGATGCGCGTTGCTGGAAAGGCGGCGCGAATGAACATGAACATGAACATCTACTTGTCGAATACGTCTCTGTAAAGGTGAATATTTTCATCGCATTACATATGAGCACTTTGCGGATGGTCAATTTGTTGACATGTCGCAACTTTCTTCATCACTAAAGTATGTTTGCTTTTGCTATTAACATTTTTTTTTGCGAGACCTATGTTTATATATATATATATATATATATATACAATGTGTCTAGCTAAGTTCGCGACAAATGGAAAACTTTTTTATTCTTGGGTTTATGAAAAAAAGTTATTCTTTATAAAAAGTCCTGCTTCATCCAAAACTTAAACAAATTGTCAGATTTTAATATTTGTTAGTCATATACGAGATATTACAAAAAATATGAAATTAGTGTAAGAGTAAAGTACCTTTATATTCAATAATACTTAAATACAGCATTTACACAAAAGAAAGTATTGAAAATGTTACACAAATGCTTCAACATATCCGCCTTCTCGTTCCATACATGTAACGGTTCTATCACAAAAATGCCTTAAAACCCTTCTAATTGTTTGTGGAGTTATTTTACGGATTTCTTCTCTAATAACACGTTCTAGATGGCCTACATCCGTAAACGGCGCTTGAATATAAACATTTTCTTTTAAATAACCCCACAAGAAAAAATCAAGTGGGGTCAGATCTGGAGACCGAGGTGGCCAACGTATTTCGGAAAAGCGGTGTATAACCCTTTCGTTAAAACAATCTTCAACATATTGCCTTACGTCCAACCTGCTATGACAAGGTGCACCATCCTGTTGAAACCAAATATGTTGGCGTTCCAGCAATGGAAGATTGTCGATAAAATTACTAATTTCACTTTGCAAAAATTTAGATACCGGTCGGCATTCAAAGATTGGTGAAAGAAGAAAGGTCCAATTACATAACTTTTGTAGATTCCGCACCATACATTTGTCTTGAACGCATATTGACTTCGAGTTTTTATTGTAAAATTTGGGTTGGCATCTGACCACCAACGGCAGTTTTGACTCGATACAGTTCCGTTCGATGTAAATGTTGCTTCATCGGAAAATAAAATTTGTCTCGACACAAAAGGATTATCTTCTAATATTGCCTGAATGTCGGCACAAAACTCCAATCGTCTGTCATTATCACCTGGTCTTAGAGTGTGTACAAATTTAGGCTTGTAGGGGTGAAATTTGTTTGTTTTTAGAATTTTAGCTACCGAATCTTTGCTTATAGTGTTTGACATCAACAATACTCTTTTCCGCAACGAACACCTCGGTTGTTCTATTGCTGATAGCATCACTTCTAGTTCCATTTCGTTATCAGCAACATGTTTTTGGCGTTTGTTGTTAAATCTATTTTCGACATTTCCGAAAGTCTTAAATTTTTTTAAAAGTTGTCTTACCGTCTCGTGGTGAATATTCTTGTCAGGATGCCGCTGATTAAAAATAGTTGCTGCTTCCCTGAAAGTTTTGTAATTATCGCCCACTATTAAGACGATTTCAATTTTGTCTTCTTTACTTAATATTACAGGCATTTCTACTTATTTTATTTTGACAAGCGTAAACGATGATATTGACAGATTTACTCAAACATTGTTTATCAGAGTATTCTAGATTAAGATTAAAAATGTGTACATCAAACTGTTTACTTTGTAGTTGAGAAAAGTGTAAGAATTAAAAAAACTAAATGTAAGTGAATGTGATTGCATTTTTGAATATAATTTCCAATTCTGAACGACTATTCCTTATAACATATTTAAGTATTATTGAAAATAAAGGTACTTTACTCTTATACTAATTTCATATTTTTTGTCATATCTCGTATATGACTAACAAATATTAAAATCTGACAATTTGAATTTAAGTTTTGGATGAAGCAGGACTTTTTATAAAGAATAACTTTTTTTCATAAACCCAAGAATAAAAAAGTTTTCCATTTGTCGCGAACTTAGCTAGACACATTGTATAACATGCTATAACACATATAACATATAACACATATAATCATATAAAATGTTGACAGGTGTTACAACTTACTATTAATTACCAGCCGTTAGCTATAATTCCAGAAAGATTAATTTAGGCAGTCAAAGCGAATACATATAGCAACGCCATATAAACGTCGATGATTTATTTCCATTATAAAGGCACCTCCAGATTCTTCTTAATTATCAATCAAATATGGAATAAATTGTATCATCTTAAATGCAGAAGTAAAGGGTAAACCGTTATGATTAAAGATGATTCCAGTTTACTATATAATTTCCAAATTCTCAAGTAATACAAATTTCATACTGATGACGAACCTATTCCTTCCACTTACGATATTTACAGATAAAGATCCTTGAAGTTAAACGATATCCGCGTAATTTTTATAAGCAGTAAGTTGCATCTTTTTTTTCTCACTCATTCATACTACCGTTCCCCCACCCCGGAACCGCTTTCGCATTACTTCAGGGGGGTGCGGCCTCCCTTACATACTAGCCATTCATGCAACAAACACCCTAAACTTAACTAAACAAATGCGGTCGCCCCAAACGGAGCGACGCATTTGCTGTGACCTCGAGTGGCCAATGCGTTCTCGCACTAGACCTCCGAGGTCCCTAGTAAGTTGCATCAAAAAAAAAATTCAACCAGTGATCATTTATGTTCTGTTTCCATATAAATGTTTCAAAAAGGGTTTCATTGCCTGGTTGGAAATTTATAAGTTAGCAAAACAATTTTGTGTGAAATCTTATTTGGTATCATCATTCGGCAATGGAAGTTTAGACTTTGCAAGATGTTTTAATGGAAATATATTTACGTTATCGAAGTTATAAAGGCGTTAAAGTTTCTTCATTTAATTATTTAGCCAATCGAACTTTGAGTTGCTGAGGAATGAAATAGTGTCCAATGTCTTGACCAACGTTTTCCGATTAAGTGACTTTGAAGTACACACTGAAATAAAACTGAAGATGCTCAGAATTAATTTAGACGTCCTCTTAAATTTGTTATTTCTCGTCCGTTATGGATTTATACGGCAAATCCTACGTATCATAGCCTATTTAATAAGTAAATCAGTTTTGACAATTTTATTGAATGATTTTGTAAACCGAAACACTTGTGGGGGTGGTGATTTTAATCAGTATCGTAAATCAGTGGGAGTAGGAACGAAAGCAATGCCAACAACTTTCGGTTGATTTGAATATCTCCTGTGCTGGTCGGGAATTGATAACAGACGTAGGAAGAAGGGAAATAAAGGCGTAGGAGCCTAATTCAAAATTCAGAAAAAAGATTATCCATGTTACCAGATTCTATTCAATTTTATAATGTAATATTAACCTAGTGTTTGTTACTGATATGAAGATTATATTAACCTACAACATAACTATAGTTTGCTTCTGACAAGTTAGGCTGGTTGTATTAAAGTAATGGTTGGTATTTCAACATCCTAATCTATTTAGTTGTTTTTCAAATGATTGTCCTACACGCATTTATAAGTACAATTGTTTCTCATGAAAATCATTTAACAAATAAATATATTGTAATATTTATATAATAATAAAATAATAATAATAAAACTAAATCTTAAACAGTAAAATATTATAATTTATCCGTCTTTATACAAGGAGTAAAAAGTTACTTCCATTAACGAATTTGAATAAAACAAATCAAGAAGAAATTAAAGAAACTTAGGTACACCCATTTTTAAATGCTAACATACATAGAAGCAGAAAAACTCCGATTTGAATTTATCATAAGATTGTCAAAGCAAGTACTCTTTTTGCATCTAAGGTTCTACGTTGTTTAGTACCATTAGACCTCCAAAACATTTAATTATATTTTGATAATTAAATGTGAAGCTAGATACCAAGTGAGTTATTATGTTAGAATTATTTTCAATATTGCAATTTGGAATTAAATTACAAAGCAAAATGCTGTAATTGTGATATTCTAACAGGGAAAGGGATAAGTAAAGTATTTAAGAATCTTGAATACTCAATTTTCTATGAACTAATAGAGTTGTTATTAATTTTGGCATTAATATATTGAATTTTAAGAGAACAATTTTTGAAGAAGAGAGCGTCAGATAGTTTTTGCTTAGAGGAAATCATTCTGTTGCATAATTTTAGAAAGGCAATTATTTTTAGAAATACTGGAAAATCTGATCACCCTTCTTTCAGTAGTCGCTTCGCTATATACTTAAAAAATATTGCACGTGTTCAAATTTAAGCAAAATCATAAATCCATTATTAGCGAAGGTAGCACTCCTACAAATTAAACATTGAACAGTTTGTACAAGATACAGTGATCATTAATTAATAATAATAATATTATATAAACCTTAACTTAGCAAGCCATTTTCAGTTATAAATATATTAAAAAACCATTACTTTCATATCCCTCATTGACAGCCTTCCTGTCCCACTGCTGGGCATCGGCTTCTTCTCTGCCACGTGTTTCTCCTCGGCGCTAAGGTAAAAACACGGGGGGCCTACAGTTTAATGTAGAATCCGAACGACAGAAATTCCAGAGAAGGTTTTTAGCATTAAGATCCCACGGTTGTAAGTCAGATTTGGAAATTATGTGTGGTGGGTTGCAGACAAGATTTGTATAAATATGTATAGTAATGCTTAGGTTTCGAACCCAAGCCAGAATCGGCGTCTTACTCAGAAAGCGAGCGCTCCACTAACACAGCTACCACCACACTAATGTGTGCACTTTCATATACAGAGTGTCAATTTGAAAACGTACAATGTGTTATATCTCTGGAAGAAAAGTAGGTAATATGTGAGGCAAGACCTCAAATTTAAGGCATGTAAAACAATCTTCAATTAAAAACAATAGGTACTGAAAGTTTCTAGAATTTTCAAAATGTATACGCAATTGAAAATTATCGCTGTACGCAATCTGATTTCGCTGTAAGGCCGGTGGTAAACAGGCAAACAAGCTCTGCACCTTTCTTTTACTTATGGAACTTCATCTTCCGTTTGGGTAACTAGTCAATAGGCGAAATGCTTGGAGCGTATTTAAAATTCGCATATAAGTAATGTAACAGAAAGAAAGAGGCGGGATTTTGGTTGTCCTAATCTATTTAATCCTGTAGCCCGCTATTAACTTTCAAAGCACTGTATCTATGTCAAGGTTAGTTTTAAGTAATTATGGAACAATAGGTTAAGTGTGGTTCCATAATGTCCATATATCTCAAGTTTTTTAAGTAAGTTAACTATTTTATATTTTATATTTTTTTCTATTTTATGTTTTATATTTTCTCTATTTCATATTTTTATTTTTTTCTATTTTATGTTATATATTTTTTTTATTTTATATTTTATATTTTTTTCTATTTTATATTTTACATTTTATATTTTTTTCTATTTTATATTTTATATTTTTTCTATTTTCTATGTCTTTAGAAGGGTTATAACCGAACGCAGGTACATTTTGGCAATCCAGACTGGAACGCGGTTCATTTTGCCATATTGTAACTTGGCGTTAAAAGTTGCATTAGAAGCCGTTTATATTGTGCCATTCGGTTATAAAATAATAGCAAAATTGCACCCGCACGGTGCCTCGGAGAGTACCTAAAATCGTCGGTCCTCCTGGGTTAGTGCGCCACGTCACCAACTACCTCAAACAGGGTTAAAGTGCAGCAGCGTACGGAACCGAGTATTCGTATATCCCCGCAAACATTTCCCATACGCAATTTATTTAATTTTTTAGCAAATTTGCAGTTGGTAATTTTATTCGTAAAAGCATATGCCAAAAGGTGGTAATAGCAATAAAGTTATGTATAGTAAAGTTTACTCTTCTACTATTTTGCAACTTTTTCGCATAAACTCTATCTTACGAATGGTGAATATTAAAAATTTCGGAGATTTGGGTGACAGTGTATCGACAGGGCATTTGTTATAGATTTCGGTGTATGTATTACAAAATAAAATGTGTTTTTAATTATTTATGCAGTTATTTTGTACCTCTTTAATAGAATATCTGAATGTGTCGGGCACATTATATGGTAAAATTAGTGGCGGCGGATTTATAATAAACACTTGCACCACGTTACAGTTCGATTTTGACAGCAAATATGCACGCAATAACATAGGATGGCAAAATTAACCGCGTTTCAGTTTAATTGCCAAAACGTACCTGCGTTCGGTCACAACCAATCAGAGAGCTGGAGTATTGCCCATTGACCGAGACGTGGTGCATTATGCCTAAATGCAACCCGGGTATGAAACGATGAAGAAAACAGCGAGAAAACGGACGAAGAGTAAGCAAATACTAAAATTAGCCACGTGGAACAGGAGATAGTAACTGAATTGGAGAACCATGACATCCACATATGCAGAATTAGCGAAACAAAACGAATGACCAAAGGAACAACAATAAGAGGACAATATATCTTTGTGTATAGCAGAATAGCATAGAATAGAAATAGAATAGCAGGGTAGCAAAACAAATAAGAGCTCATGAAGGCGTAGGCGTATTGATCCACAACAAGTATATAAATAATGTAGCAAACATAAAATATGTTAACGAAAGGATTCTGCTAGTTATCTTAATGTTCCATGAAATAAATACCAATATAATATCAGTTTACGCACCAGATACGGGAAGAACAAAAATAGCAAGAGAAAACTTCTATGACTCTCTCCAAAGCACGCTGAATATGATACTGAAACGAGACAGAGTTTTGATAGTGGGGGATCTAGTTGGAAACACGATATTACAAGAAATCAAAGAAAGGTTTAACGAACCAACTATAAATGACAGCGGTGAAGATTTAGTAGATTTTTGTGCAATGAATGAACTCTTTAACCATCCCGAACAATTGAAAAAAATAGCGGCACTATTTATAATAAACTTAACATCTAATTAATCACCGAGCATATAAATGTTATATCAAAATAGACTAAAGCAGAAACTAGAGAAAGAGAACACAATAACAAGCTGCACCGTAGAGCAAATGTGGAAGAAATTAAAACAAAATATACTTCAAGCTGCAAATGAAGCACTGGGGAAGAGAAAAATTAATAAAAATAAAATTAAAACTAAAACACGACGACAAGGTTAAGGAGCTATCAGAAGAGAAAACCAAAGCATTTCTTAGATATAAAAGAAATAATACGCCAGAAGAACGTGCTTTATATGTGCACACAAGAAACAGTGTTAACCGGGAACTAAAAAGAATAAATTAAACTACTGGGAAAAATACACGAGGATATGGAACATGACCTATAATACGGCTCACAGAGAAAAATATAGAGGATGCTACAAAACCAGAAGAAAGAAGTAAACGAATGACTGAGAATCAACAATATCGAAAAAGAACAATGGGTCCAATACCTTAAAACATTGTACCAAGAACACAGAGAAGATGAGGTACTTAACAATAACTAAAACGACGAAGTAATAAACATCATAGAAGATGGAATTAAAAATCAATAGTTAAACTAAAAAACCCAAAATCTCCAGGTCTAGATGAGATTTATAATAAACTACTTAAATATGGCGGAGATACCTTAAATGCCTGTATCCACAAATTGTTTAATAAAATACTGCATGAAGCCAAAGTACCAACAGAGTGGAAAGATAGTCTCACTATGCCAATATTCAAGAAGGGGAACAGAATAAATCCTTACAATTTTCGGGGTATCACACTATTGAATTCATCACTAAAATTATTCACATCCATCTTGCACAACTACATACAAGGTACAATACCTATAGCAAAAGAATAACAAGGATTTCGAGAGAACAGAAGTACCATGGATGCAATATCCATCCTAAGACAACTCAGTGAAAAACCCATAGCATATAATAAACCTGTATACTTATGCTTCGTAGACTTTACAAAAGCTTTCGACAGAGTTAGAAAAACGGACATTCTGAATATTTTAAATGAAGAAAGCATATCATCACCAATAACGCATGTGATAAATGATATAAACTCAGACAACACGAGAAAGATAATTACTGCAAAAGGAGTCACACACTCCATATATATATAAAAACAGGTATACGACAAGGAGATTGTCTCAGTCCCTTTCTTTTCAATCTGATTATGAATAACTTCATAGAAGCACTGAAGAATAGTAAAGGCTACAGAATGGGAAATAAAAGATCAATGTACTGTGTTATGCAGATGACACTGTACTGATAGCCAACAATGAAGACCATCTGCAATGACTACTACACATGCTCAGTCAAACTGGAAAACTGTATAACATGGAGATCTCGAAAGCAAAAACTAAAGCAATGGTTATATCCAAAGAACCTATCAGGTGTAAGCTAGAACACGAAGGAACAATAATAGAGCAGGTGATAACTTTCGACTATCTAGGAATTGAAGTACTAGATATTTAATAAATGAGGCAAGGAAACAAGCGACGAAGGCAGCGCAAATAGCAGGCTGCCTAAATAATACAATTTGGCATAACAAACACATGCATGTAGAAAGCAAAGTGCAAATATATAAATCAATGGTCCGTCCAATTTTAACCAATGCTAATGAAACGCGTGCAGAGACCAAAGCAACAAAACAAAAAATGAGGACAACAGAGATGCGAGTTTTAAGATCAATATTAGGCACAACACTGCGAGATAGACAGAGCAGCATAGATGTAAGAAGAACATGTACGGTGGAAGACTTAGTGAAATGGATGAAAGTTAGGAAGAAGGAATGGAACAACCACGTGGAACGAATGGGAGCAGAGAGCAAATATTTGCAAAACAAACGTGCCAACTGGGAGAAGATCCTCAGGACGACCACCGAGAAGATGGATAGAAATCTGGATCTCTTCGTCGGCGGAATAATAGGCCAGACAAACAGGGAGACATCCCTAGTCAAAGGAAGAAGAAGATTATGGTACTGTTGTGCGGGTCTTTACCGGGTCGTCTGGGGTTGTTATGTTTCCGTTGTTATGTATTTATATATAAATAGTTACCGATTTTTTATCAAAAAGTTTTCAACACAAATAAATTGATCTCTCCAATTTATGTGTTTAATTAAAGAGTTTGGAGTTAAGACCTTCTAATTAAGTCCTAGCTCCATATTTGGTAACCCCAACGTGACCCCGAGCGCTCTGACAGCCCATGGGCGACGCCGATCCACATGGTGGCGAAGCCGGATGGATCTTGGCGAGTTGCTGGCGATTATCGACGCTTGAATGCTGTTACGGTTCCGGATACCTTCCCTATTCCCTTTCTTCAAGACTTCACTGCAATGATAGCAGGCTACGTGATCTTCAGTAAATTGGATTTGAAGAAAGCTTACTTCCAAATTCCCATTGCTGCTGAGGACGTACCCAAGACAGCTATTACAACACCTCTTGGAGCCTTCCATTATCTGCGTTTAAATTTTGGTTTACGGAATGCCCCGAGTTCTTAGTCCCGTTTCATTTCCCAAGTCTTGGCAAAGCTAAGTTTTATTTTTTTTTATTTAGACAACATTTTAGTCTTTAGTAAAAACAATACAGAACATTTCAAACACCTTAAGCTTCTCTTTGAACGATTAAACAAATTTTGGTTGCTTCTTAATTTAGATAAATGTGTTTTTGCTGTATCGGAATTAGACTTTTTAGGGTATCATGTTTCCAGTGCCGGAATTTCGCCCCAATTTTCTAAGGTGCAGGTAATTAAAGAATTTCCAGTTCCTACGGATCAGAAAAAACTTCGAAATTTCATTGGTTTGATTAGTTATTATCATAAATTTATTCCACATTGTGCGGATTTATTAGCTCCCTTGAATGCTTTGGTAATTCCTGGTAAAGCATCCACTAAACCTGTTACTTTCAACACTGTTCAATTAAACGCTTTTATGGCAGCTAAAGATGAATTAGCCAAGTTTACACTGCTCGCTCACCCCATTTCAGGTGCTGAAATCAGTATTGCTGCCGATAGCTCTTCAACTATCATTGGAGGTGTTTTACAGCAACTTGAAGATGGTGTTTGGAAACCTTTAGCGTTTTCCAGTAGGAAGCTGACTCCTGCAGAACAAAAATACAGTATTTTCTCGCGTGAATTGTTAGCTGTTTATTTTGCTGTAAAAAAATTTCGTTACTATGTAGAGTATAAAAAATTTTGCATATTTACTGATCATCAGGCACTTTGTTCTGCAATACGAGGCTCTCCGGATCACTATTTACCACGAGAATTTCGACACATCGAATTTATTTCTACGTTTTCTACTGACATACGACATCTGTGTGGATCTCAGAATGTTGCTGCGGATGCTTTAACTCGAATATCAACAGTTTCTTCACTTACTAGTATTGATTTAGACGAGCTTGCTGCAGCGCAAATAAATGATCCAGAACTTCTTACTTTGCGTCAACAACCAAACTTTCGTTTTGAATTATCATACACGGTTCACGGTACGAAAATTTGGGTTGATCGTAGTCATGGTAGATTACGTCCATTTGTTCCAGCTCAATTTCGCTTTGCTATTTTTCAACAATTACATGGTTTAGCGCATCCA
>JABXWE010006049.1:0-27069 GCA_014611495.1 Limonius californicus | reverse complement strand
TTGGAGCATTTCAAATAATTCAAAGCTATCCACAGATTCGGTTGCAGAGAATTAATTTGTGCAAATTTGTGGGAGAAAAATTAAAGTCCGTTTTCTACTTAGAAAGACTGGAGAAAATTTAGTCAGCTAATTAGAGAATTTTCCGTGAACCCGAAATTTCAATATACAAGCCAGATTATTATAATAGTAATAAACACAGCAAAGTAAGGTTAAATTTATTTGTGCTAAACTGAACTGTTACGAATCGCGTAGATTGAGTGAATTCCAGGAGCAATAATTTACTAATAAATCACCTGTTTGAATTTAGATTAACGTAAAGTTTTGCATTCATACTACAGATTGTTTATTCTGAAAGCTACGTGCGGCGATTGCCACACTGGGGAGCCTTGCCCGGAACCGGCCGCCGCTGAATTTATTAAAACTTATATTCGTACGCTGTAAAGAGTATAATTCACGATCACTACTTCCGTGTTCCTTGAATACAAACACAAGGGAATTTCGTTTATGTTGGCCCACGCAAAGTATATTAATTGGAACGTTTGTGTTGAACGTAAATAGGTGATCGTGTCAGCCATCTTGTGGACCGCAGGTCATCCGACCGACCCAATCAGCTGGGAGCAGTTCCCGTGACCAGTAAAGAGCGAGTTAATGTGACTACCAAGAGGGACCTAGTGGCATATCCAAGGTTCGACACCGTGGCGTATCCAGGATCCCCCCAGTGGCATCACCAAGATTAAATTAATTTATTTAGACAGTAGAATTACCTTTATTTTTACAGTGGAATTGCATTTATTTAAGTAACGAATGACGTGTACATAAGGGTAAACCAGTTTAATAAAATTTATTGTTTTTCAAGCCTATTCGTGTAATTGAATCCTGGACAACTCCAGAGCATACCCAGGTGAACAAATACTGAAACGTTTGCGTCTCGTATGAGCAACCAGGCGCATCGTTACAATATAAGAGAAGAAACGAATCAGCGAGTTGGAAGAAGGATCAATGAACAGAACATTGTGGAAATCATGCTCGAAAAAGAGGAGCATGATAGAAAAGTGCGCGAGAAAAATTCTAAATCAAAAAGTAGCGCACGGCATTTAAGTGACTAAGAAATAGATGCTAGCAAGAGACCTTATACCTAATGTAAGCTAAGTTAGACGTACAATAATGTGTAAAATTGAATTATAAGACATCATGTACATAGATCATCAAATAAATTAAACAGAACCTGAGAACCGACACCCTTCCTGAGGTAATGCAAAAGCAGTTCCAGGAAGGGCTTAGAGTCGAGGTGGGTGTCCATAGGAGCCACTTGTTCTGTTTCCATAACTGACAACGTTCCTAAAAAAAAAGGTTCTAGTATACCACATTATTATACAATCAACTTTGCAACTAGTGAAACCAACAGAAGCAACTAATTGAAATGTAACAGCCGATAATGAGCCCTCGAAGCAAAACCCTGCAAAATTTACAATTGTTTTTTTATGTCCGTAAACTGCCTTCTAGGGGCAATTTCATGTTATGTTATTCAATTTCATACTGTTTTGTTTAAATAGTCGGTATTAAAATAAATAACGATAGGAAGTAATGTAAGCTGTGATTCTTGTCGATAAAGTCGATTTAAACATAAACTTAGTGGAGAATAGCGTGAGGTTTCTCTTATTATAATATATGGATAAAATAGAACGCCTCTAACGTTTGTTTGATGATTTATCGTTCCAGCAAAACCCAAAAGTTTATCGTTTTGGGTGCTTAAACAACTAGTTTCGTAGGCATTTTCTTCGCTATAGCGGATAAAACCTTATTACACTATTTAAAGCAGTACCCAGATGTTCACGCGTTGTTTTGATTGTCAGTGACGTCAGCCAAGCCGTCGTCTCCTTTTGCTGTCTCTTCTCATTGGAGCATCGACTAAGCGAAAATCAACCTTGTGGGCTTTATCAACCCTGTAGCCGATTTACGGTAAAAACTGTTCATATTTTCAAGTATTACTGCAGATTGTAACTGTAATTATTTGTTTAGACGGGGCATCGAGTTGTGAACGGCTAACGAGAAGGCATGGTGGGGCTGAAGTAAGGGAATTTCTTAGAAGCAAACGTAAACAGTAAACAAACTTGCAACGTACTTTACAACCTCCGAAAATATTAACTAATGTAACCGGCGTGACTAAGCATAACGGTGTAAGAGCTCGAGGAACACGTTCGGACAGAATACTGAAGTAAGCAGGAAGCGCAACAACGTAGGTTCGACACCCCCGCAGCAGTCGGTCCTCGGTCCTTTCACGTTAAGTTCTGGTTTGAAAGGGTAGAGCCCACATATTAGCTCATACATTGCGTCAATCAAGATTTTCTTCCTGCAAGCGTGTTCCGCGAACCTCCCTCCTCCCGGTGTTAGCCGAATAGCAAATTACAACGGTTTGTTGCAAGTTGATGGGAACAACTGTTTGGCTCGTAATGAATAGCGTCGCAATATCGTTAATGCCAAAAATTGGAGATTCGGAACAAATTGTTTTAAGTATACAGGGTGTTAATGAATGGCAGGGTCAAACTTCTAGGGCTTAAAGTATACATGAAAACAAACATTGTTTGTTAATAAATATATGGTCAAAAGTGTGTCCTTTCAGGGGTAGAGCTTCTCAAAGATTCTTTAAGAAGCGCCTAAATGTAGGCAACTCAATTTACTACCTACTGTTTGTTTCCATAACGATGGAAATTAATACAGGATAAATAAAGCCCTCTTTCCCACTTTTCAAATTCAAATTCCGTTGACAAATTTTTTACACATTTGCATCAACGTGTATCCGAAATTTAAATCAAGAACCGGTGGTGGTGGTCGGCCTAGATCAGTTTCTACTCGAAGCGGAACTTAACATTTTAAGGTGGATTGAAGAAAATGCAGGTACCAGTACTAGAAGACTTTCTGCCGAAACAAATATTAATGCTTCCCTAGTTTGGAGAATGTTACATGAGGAGCAGTTGTACCCATACCGTATTCAAAGGGTACAGGCTCTTATTGTATTTGATTATGCTGCACGTCTTGTGCTTTGCCGATGGGCACTGACAAGAGTTGTGGAAAACGCAAAATTTGTTATTGAAGTCTTATTTACTGACGAAGCTAATTTCACAAATTTCACAAGAACTGGCATTTTTAATTTTCACAACTGCCATGTTTGGTCAGATAAAAACCCTCATGCTACTATTGAATCGAATCATCAACAACGATTTTCAATTAACCTTTGGCCTGATGTGTTTGGAGACCATATGATAGACCCTTTTTTTCCGAATCGATCGACTGGCCAATTGTAACTTGACTTTTTGCGTAATGCCTTGCCACTATTGTCAGAAGATGTACCTCTGATTCTAGAATGAATATGTGATTGATGCACGATGGGGCTTTTGCACATTTTTCAAGTATGGTCAGAAATTTCCTAAGCGAAAATTACACCGTCAGGTGGTTAGGGCGATGGGTCCAGTTGTGTGGCAACCTAGATCTCCTGGCCTAAATCCGCTCCACGTTCGTATTTGGGGGTATTTAAAGTCGTTAGTTTATTCAAGCCCTGTGAATAATTGAAACGAATAGAACATGCCTGCCACACTGTTAGCATGAATCTGGGAATCTTTGAAAGAATGTGGCGTTCATTTTTACGGAGATGCGAAAGATGTGTAGAAATGGAAGGAGGACATGTAGAACATCTACTTTAATTATTTGTAATTAAAATGTTTTATCTACACGGCTATTAGTTTTAATGGGTGGGGAACTTATTCATATAACAAGCAATATTTATTTTTTCTTAAAAACTCCATATCTCGAAAACGGTTGATTTTCGAGCCCATGTTTATTACGACTTTTTTGTATATATTGATGAGATCTATAAGTAGGCAAAATATCCGAATGTATTTTTTAAACACCCTGTATATAATAACAGGCGAGTTATCTACAGCTTTAGTGCCGTTTCTCGTATTCAACCAAACGTGTACCCTAAGTTCTAAATGCAGTTTCAGCATGCAGTAGCTGTTTGTATACGATTGGATATAAGATAATAATCTCGTTCTTTCATATAAAATAATTCATTTCACACATTTATACAGAAAACTCAAAAATTGTGATTTAATACTGTTTTAGCTGGTTTTAGCAAAAAGATGTTAGAATGCTTGGAGTTGTTTTTCTGAGCACGTATGAAAGAAAACTGCACAAACGAAATATATAGCAGAAGCTAATTTAAAATATTATGAAAATAAATACCAGTTATAACAACGGTACAATAATGGAAATAAAATTTAGGGGGGTTGATCTGAAAATTCAAAAATACTCTAATTGGTTCATTTTTACCTAAATGTACTTTATTTAAAACTATAATTAATGAACATTATTTAATTTTCCTCTTATATCCAGTTACCACATCGCCAGTACATTTCTTCATAAATGATGTGCAACTTTCATCTATTACATGAAATAAAATCAGCTGCAATTTTGATAACTTAATCTTGCACTGTAAATGTTGCTATAAAAAAATATTCATGCATAAAGTTCTTCATTAAAAACAATTCTTTTGATATCACAGTGGTAATCGAAACCTTCTACACTTATCTTATCTAGTAACTATGGTCAAATAGAGAATGGCAAGGACAGAAACACCAATATTTGCACGAACACAGTTCGAAATTAAACATTATTTTAGTTTAGTTTCAAATGTGTTGTATAAATTAATACATACAAATTCAATAAATCTTTAACTTTAATGGACGCATCTTCTTAAATTGTTCATATTTTTAACTATTATCTGTGGAATTGAAACCTTTCAATTCAACCAATTGCAATAGTCTAAATATCTCGAAATGTCAACAATATCAGAACCAATTATCATGAAAAACAGACAAACCTGCACGTGTATAAATTCGACATTTCCAGTTGGTTGTCTTAGTAATGATATCCATTGCAAATTGTTAAGAATATAAAACGATGCACACACTTCAACTCTTTAAACAGAAATACTAGCTCTTTGCCTTTGTTATCAAGGCAAAATAGATTGAGCACAGTTATATGAAAAATATTTGCTTTGGAAGAAAAATCTGCTTGTATTTGGTCCTTAGTCATACCTTATCAGTTTTCTTAGAAATTGCTTTTGTAAGTGAATAGAAAGCCAAATTAATATTTTATGATCATTATGCTTTGCGTAACTTAGTCACAAGTACCCAGTGAATTGACAGACCTTCGAACAAAAACAAGAATTTCCTAAATGAGTCTAAAATAGTAATCATTTAAAGGGGATAATTAGAAGGTGCATATTGATTAAATTTAACTTTTACACTAGCTATATTTAAATTTCAAAAAGATGATTTACATTTTTCGTATTACAGTTGTCTAGTGTAATTCATTAGTTAGTTCCCAGAGGCGATTGTGTGCTAGAGGTTAACGTGGTAGAGTTTTACGCTAAAGGTCCTGTGTACAAATCCCAGTACCGCAACTTCGGATTTTTAACCGCCGTTCTTCCACACAAGGTAATGGCAAACCAGCGAGGTACTCTGCCTAGTAAATCTTCTCTGCAGTAAAAGTGTCTACGCTTCCCGTTGTTCGAAGCCCATGTTAATCTGTAGGTCTTTTATGTCTATGTACTTTAAAACGAGGAACACATGCGTAGAAGAGACGATCACTATGTCGTGTAAGAGACTAAGCACTCGAAGAAAAAGAAATTAATAGGATAACAACTTTCTAAAAAATATTGACAATGATTCAATGTTTCCAAAATTGGAATAAAATACTTTCTAAATGCACACTGTATACGGTTGAATGTGTGCAAAAATGAAACAAAAACAATTTAGCAAGAAGAAGTTCTGACGTAAAGTTAATTGAGTATCCAATATAATATTAAAGCTTGCTTCTATGATAAAATGTTTGTAGCAGAAATGACAAATTAAAAGCTAATTAGAATTAAAGTTGAGTTATTTGGGTTTTGAAGTTACACGATCTTGCAACTTTTAAGGCGGAAACGGAAAAACTAGCCGTAATTTGTTGAGTTATGTGTTTTTCGAGAGTGCCTCACTTTCTTCAGTTTAATTAATTATTTTGTGAAGATGTTTTATTTTCGACGTTGATAATACCTATGTTTATTTTTCACTTATACAAGATTTTTCTTACGTTTAAGATGTTATTTTGAGAAAAAAAAATTTTTCCCCACGAGTTTTACATATATTTTTTAAAAAAGTTTTTTACGGGGTAAGTTTACCTGTTTGGTTTGCGATTGGTTTGTTACTTTTTGATTTGTATTGCTTATAGTCTGAAGATGTGCCCATAGTGGTCACGAAAACGTTAACACTACTGAATCTACACCTTTAAAATTATATTATTTTGTGGGATCGACTGTGTTTTATTTATGAGAATTTTACCATATCCCATTTGGAGACCAATGGATTTCAACGAATCCAAGAAAATAATGTCACGGATCTGTTGAAATATTATTTAATTTTAAGAAATTACCATTTCAAATACGTTCAATATAGCAGGAAAAATACTAATCGTCTAATAAACCTTGTAAAAAGGAAATTTTAGATAGGGAATGAATGTTTTCCAATGATTTGAAAATCTCTCAAGAGTCCTTCCCCTGTCGAGAGAGCGTGGTGGCCTTCTCTCCTGTCAAAGAAAACTCAAAAGTGTCTATTTTAGATGTGTTTGTGCTGTATGTGTGTGTGTAAAGTAATGTACACAAACATAGGGGACCTATTGTTTAACTCGGACTCCGAACAGCGGGCAGAAGCATCTCGGCGGTTTGCCATTGCTTTCCAAGGGAAAACGGCCGTGTAAAAATCCGGACCTAGGATCGAACCCAGCTCATCGCTCCAACCGCTCTGCTACGGTCTCTTCGAAAATCGGGACAATTTGTTATGTTCATTTGATAGTGCCACTTCATCTGGATTAAACTCATATTTTAATTGCCGCTCCATAGCAATCAAAATTCTATTTTAAATGCCGTTCTTATGTTGATTACAGTTGTCGTTAGTCCTCAAAGCCTTTGAAAGTTTCCCTTTGTAGGCTGAAATTGCCGATTAATGTTTTGTTTTCGCCTGACCCTGGGCGCTTTCTGCGAATTTATGTGTCAAATCGTCCCAGAATTTTTTCACCACATTTCGCAGTGTAATCTTTTGGAGCAATGCAAGTACACGCTGCATTTAGTTAGGCAGTCGGCCTTCCACCTTCACTCGACTCCGCTCTACCAATTCAATCTGCGGGGACCGTTAATAAATCCAGTACTGCAGAGGCGGCTTGGGTTTTCGATGGGTATCCATCGCGTGTAGTTTCGTATCTCTGTTTTCACCGTGGGGTGAACAGAAGTATCGACAACTGTCGGATTTAAAGAAACATGCTGGAATTTTAACCCTGGAATGGCAATTCATTGCGAATTCGCAGATCGCCTTAGGCGGATTATTACCGAGCCCATTTGCTGTTCCTGTACATGTGACGTTGCTGCGACGAACTAGGAAGATTTTGCAGCGAAAGTTATGTCTCGAAATTTCCCGAACATCGTCTACCTTTTTTTTCGGACCAGAAAACACCCCAGAATGTGCCTGCAGACTTTCCAGCATCTTGGAAACACCCCAAAATTGTGCCTGCCTCTCTCTACTCCATTCATCGAAAGCCAAGGTAAAAGAACTAGTTTTTGTGTTGTGAAAAAATACCTTCTACGCGTTTAGCTTTTAAAATTCAAGGGATTGAACCCTTTTTTATGTGACAAAAAGCGTCCTTCAGTCGTCGTTTGTCTTTTTTACTGTTCATTGTAAAAAGTAATTACATATTGTATTATTCTTGTAAACTCAGACGCCACTGGCCACGTAGATTTGTTTAAAGATTTTAAATGCCGTAAGCCAGGGGCGGCGAGTTCCTCCATTTTGAACGTTCAATTTAACCGTTTGTAGTAATGAACTATAATATCACCATTTGCTGTCTTTTTTGTATCGTCATTTATTCTCAAAAGGTTAATTATATGTGTTTTGAAATTTATTACATCTTTTATTGTCGTATATTTTGTATTTGTGTGTGCATGAACTTTGTAAGCTGTATAAACAGGAGGGAGGCACAATAAAGGTGAGTTCGATTCCCGTAAGCTGTTGGCTTCTCGGCCTTCCACGAGAACCTGCAATCAGCTGTGGTTTGGAAGGTGGCGCCTGTTAATTTCGACATACCCTGTACACAACTAGAAAGATTTCCTTCCGAAGCGGTTTCCGTGAACCACCCCTAATCCTCTGAGTTAAGCCGAAGGCCTTTTCCACCTATCCTGTTGCGGGTCGACGAAAAAGCTCATTTGGCCCGTAACAAATTCAATGGAATGGCTCCAAATATGAGTACGAACTGGTATACCAGGAAGAAATAAATTAAGCATTCGCAGAGATCTATGTATGATTCTTCTTTATCCCTTCCGCCAGTTGCAACTCTGTTTCTGTACATTTGTTGAATAAATTAAGAAAAATGATTACTTTTTTTGAGTAGCCAGACTTCCCGAAAGAAACATAACTGGGACGAAATCATAAACGCAAAAATATTATTTAGATGACTATTGAGCAGGTACGCATATTTACAAAGTACTTGTACATACTTACTTTTCTATGCAGCTTATTACCGTACAATTTTTACAGTGAAATACTTTATGGAAGTTTATGTCAAATTAAATTTAGAAGTACGAATGATAACAATTTTATTGTTATGAAAGAATTTGATATTTACATTACTAACAAACCATAATAAAATTATAAAATCTTTGTAATCAGATACTCGGGCAGTAAGTTCATGCAGCAGTCGGCCCACAAAATACGAAACAATAACTAATATCAGAAAATAATATAGGCCGCTATAATTAAAATGAAGTCAATCTTAGTCAAACTGTTGAATTTAATCGTCATTTATAACAATCTGGAAATTAGTTTAATTGATATTTTCCGCAAGATATTGACTATGTTATCTCTTAAAATAAACTACCAGTACCGAATCAATGATTGTTTGAATTATATTATTGCATGTATTATTGGTTATCCGTCTTTTAAAATATTAATTTTTACTATTTAAGAAGAGAAAATATGGTTTCACTAAAAGGAAACTAAAGAAATATGGAAATATACGAATACACGGCATTTTAACACAAATAAAGAATTGAGAGATAATCAGAAGAATGAAGCGACATTAAAAATTGCTTCAAAAAAAGGACAGAGGAATGCGAAAATCCAAAAATATAGGCTGAATCTTCATTCATTCGAGAAACTTGTCTTAATAGCGTAACATTCATCAACAGTCTTTTCATTCCATTGTTGGGCATTGGCCTCTTCTCTGCCACGTAGTTCTCCTCGGCCGCTAAGGTAGACACACGGGGGACCTACAGTTTAACGTCGAATTCGAACGACAGATATTTCAGTCTGCTAAGAAAAATCAGTTCGATATCGTGGTTACACATAGGCACTATCAAAAATATTGTTTTGCTATTCCGACAAGATTATATAAAATAATTTTATTTTTAAATGAAAACGTATAGCGTTGATTATTGCTCTGAAAGGGGTTCTCTGTAACGCTCTATTTAAAGAAATCGTTTACCTTAAGAATTCTTTTAATAAAATATTTAAATAAATGTTGTGGATTTGGTCTGTAGGTTCAAATTAGTGCGGTATTAACGTATAATCGAAAATAAAACATTGAAATATCTAGCTGACATCATATACCAGTAAAACAGAGTTGCGCTGATACTGTCTTCCCAGGTACTTTTAAAATGCCGCTTTTCGCATTTTTAAATTAGGTTTGTCAAATGTTATCATTTGCTGTCATTGGGGCGTTAATTTGTTTAATTTAAATTAATTTATAAGACAACGAAAGACCCTAATTCGCGGTCTATCACTATTATATATACTAATGACATCGCACAAGGATTTTTGTTAATGTTATCGGTATGAGCGATAATCCTCTTACTAATGTAGTTTTTATTCTATATATGAATACTAAACTGATAACTTTTACTACAAGGTTTAGTGAACTATTGGCAAATATTAAAATAAAACTACCCACCACTAACAATTTAGTTTAAACATGAGTGTCAGCCAAGTGCTTTACAAATTTTTTGTCTGAATGCAGACATCCAAATGTAAGTTGATATGAAGAGGAAAGCAAATCGATTTTTAATCAAGTATTTTATCTTGCAGCACGAGCACTCTCTGGTGCATCTGGTGTCTTCCCATATGAAATAAAATGCCTTGCGGAATAAACTTTGCTGTTTACTATACCGAAGGCGTTCCTGTAGTTGTTCTTTAATCAAATTTCAATAACAGATGTTACGAAGTGGTGACGTTGCGAAACCAAAAAGCAGAAACATAATATAAAATGGCGTGATGTGGTTTAGAATTGATGTTAAACATGTTGCAGGCAAATTTCTCTAAATATTCCGAATTGGAGCCATATAATGCTACAAATCTTATTTGAGTTGCACATTCTATCATATTTAGTTCTTGCTAAAGGCAAGTGAGGTTAAAAATTGCAAGCTTAAATTTGAGTAGTAAAAGTTACAATATGATCAAGAACATTATCAGTAAATGTTGCCAATGAAAAACAAAACTTCTGTCTTTACATAAGCCCTGCAGTTTATAACTTTTAATAACTACTTAATTGACAAGAGAAAGTTCCGTTGTACCATAGCTTTTACTCCCAAGAATACAAAATAATTATTTAAGTAATTTCTAAGTTTTATTTTGTTGATCCGTTCATATAATTTAATCTTCATATTTTGTACTGTACCGATTTTGCGATTATATTATAGTTTCCATTCTAGGAAATGAAATGGGTGTACTTGGCCTATTGGTTGTCTGCTGAGAATTATTTTTGATCTTAAAATCTTTACCTTTCAAGGCCATTACAACTACTTTAAAATTATATTTGAGAGCTATTTTGTATACTGCATACAGTGATTTTTGTAAGGTGTCTTCATTATTTGTAATTATTGTATTGTCGTGATAGATATGTGTCAAACAGAGTAGGCGAAATGCTGCAACTGGGTCTTAACTAAGTACTTATCTTTTTGCTTTTTCTTTACTTTTATCACCAGTGCTTACTTTTACTGTCCTCCATTAGGTGTTTCGAATTCCTATGTCTACCATGTTAAATAATGCCGTTCCGTCTACTATGTCAAAAACCTCGATTACCTAATTTGTAACCGGTATGTAGGTTTAGCGGTTAAACACCACATGATTTGCTATTATTTATTTAATTATAAATACAGGGTGGCCCACCGAAAACGAAACAGGCGTGTTTTGTGACACTACGCCTCAATTCTTTGAAAAAAGCTTGAATGGATCAAATTAATTTGCTAGAGGGACATGCAATATGGCTAGTTGCTTTCACCTATCTTCAACCCCAAAATTGGGCTGACTTTCACCTTAAGGAATTAAATGATACCATTTGAAATCTCGATGAATTTGCTCTACAGTAGTATTTTTATTTTTTAATTTCGAGCGTCAGTTCCCGCGGAAATGCAGTTCAAAGTTTCAGGGTAGTAAATGTTTGAAAGGAGCACTACTAGCGTCCACACAGTAATAAAGGTTCAAAACGTCGCCACACATTCTAAAGCATTTATGGAGTGACGAGACGGTTGTTCACACACTGTCGTAATTCTTGTAAAGAATTGGATTCAGTTGCGTAAATTTTATTCTTTAAATTACCCCAGAAAAAGAAATTTAACGATTATAAATCTAGAGACGTTGCGGGTCATTCAATAGTGCCTATTTTTTCAATCAATTGAACCGGAAACCTTCGATCCAAATAATAATGCAGAGGAGCTCCATCCTGTTGGAATATTAAATGATATTCGAGGTAATGGTCATCATTCTCAATAATATCAGTTAACATTTAGCCAATGTTGTCTTGTAACAAGTCCAGATACATCTGACCAGTCAATTTAGCAACTAAGAAGAAGGACCAACGAGACTATCACTAAAAATGCTTGCCCAAACATTTAATTTTTCGGGGTGTTTAGTATGTGTTTCGTAAAATATTCTCGGATTAGAATTTGTCCAATAGTGAGAATCATGGCTATTTACTGTATTTTCGAACAAAAGTGCATTGGTTATTAAAAAGAAAGTTTGGATTATTTGTCACACGCACACTTATAGACTCACAAAATTGCAAACAGCGGCCAAAGTCGTCTTCATTGAGTTCTTGTAGCAAATGAATGTTGTAGAGATAAAATTTGCAATGTTTTAAAATTCGATGAATACTAGTTTGATTAATACCTGATACAATAGCCATTTGCTTTGTACTCAACGTAGGATTGACAACAACGTGGCCCAGAAACGCGACTTCTGCAGCTTCATTTCTTACCGGATTTTCGGCATATCACTTTTTATTTGTGACAGACTCGGTTTACCGAAATTTTTAGGATTGAATATATGCTAACGGAAATAGCCGTTGTTGGCGGCATGGGCCCCAACGTTTGCACGTCAGTTTCTAGGAATTTTTAAATTTACGGAAGGTTTGGTATAATGGCTATAAATTGTGTCATTGACGGCCCATTGTCTCAGGCCGTTTAAAGCTGCAAACTTTTAAGTGACACGTGTAAGCGTTACGGACATGTGGCATGTGACACACGTAGCCAGAGTGACGTCACATACCCCACTTATTTTAAATGAATTTTGGTGCCCTAGAAGTTTAAGTTTTGTTTGGCAGTAAGGGAGTACGTTTTTGAAATCCAAGATATAAGGACATAAATGTAAATTTGATTTATGTACCTGTTTTTACATAAATATATTTTGGCTTCTGTATCTCATTTATATTATTACATCCGATAAGAGAAAACATAATTTTAAAGTGCTTCGACGAATTATTTGCATATCATTTAATTCAACAGCCGTATTGCATGTCAGCCTGGTAAATTAATTTTACGTGTTTGGGCGAACCGAGGTTTAGTGTCACAAAATTGGTTTTGTATGGGTTATCCTGTATAATATATATTACAATATATATATATATATATATATATATATATATATATGCAGGAGGGGCTAAATTGAAAACCTGATTGTTGCTTTAACGTCTAATTGAATAATTTCAACTAGGTTGCATAATCTTCCTGTGATAATTTAAAAAAAAGTGTTACAGTCGCATATTCACTTGGTATATTTCTTTCCTTACAGCAGAGATTTAATAAATGCAAAAATATTCTTTGGTATGTATGTATGTTGGTATAATTCAGTAGTTTTCTATTTATTTTATCGCTTTCTGTAGCTTTCCTATCCTTAATTGATGTTAAGGCTGCTTCCAATCCTTGAGTTTATATGTCATCTATATTTGCTTCAGATTGCGCTTCTTCTTCTTCTTTTTCATTATTTCGATTTCCTTGATTTTTCGTCTCCGTTAGTGTTTTATTAAGTCTATAATTTTTGAAAATAATCCATTAATATAAACGTGATATGTAAGGGACCTACCTAAAACGTGCAATCATAAACGTACCACAATATCTGGTTTAATGTGATGACAGCTCAAGATAATCCATTAACTGGATTAAATGAGAAACAGTAAAAAACAAAAATATTCAGGGTGATGACAAAAATGGAACAACCAATCGAATACACAAATATAAAGACACAGAAAAATCAAAAAAATGGAACACTAAGCAATCTCTTGAAAATGATATTGCCAATATATTACAAAACAATTAAAGGAATAAATAAAATACAGAAACACGCATTTCAGTAATGAAATTCTTTTTCTTTAAGCACATTATACTCGTAATTCTTGTCAATTTTGTGAAAGACACTATCAAACAAAGTATAGAGCGTAGCCCACAGGTTCAGTCAGCAGTTAATTACTAACTAGTTTTCAAAACGTTTATGCATTTCGATACAGAATCGCTACGTCTACAATCAGACACAGCACTCGAAGTGAGCGACTATATATGTCTATTACACTATTTAATAACTACACCTTTTTGCTTTAAGATAAAGAAAACAGAAATTGAACATAACGTTAACGGAGTATCCAATAAGGCATCGTATTCAAAGCAGTTTTTTCTGTTTGCTAACATATCTGTTTACGCCAGAGAGATTTATCTGCTTGTTTATCCAACTAAACTTTCTGTTTCGGAAAGCATTAATTTTGAAACGAGACAAGACTAGTTATGAAAGCGCTGTTGAAAAATCAATTATGTTCTGAAATGCGGCTTATTGTGGATATTGCCGAGTGTTACAACAACTTGAAAGTTTGAAGCTCAAATAGGACTCTAGCAAACCACCAAACTATTCTGCACTGTTAGAAGTTTAAATTTAAAACTTACTTCAGGAAGGATTTTATTAGAGGTTGCAATTGTACTAGTTGCAGTTTTACTAAAGTTTTAAGAAGTTAAATTTCTATGATTGTTTGCTTCGAATCTATTGTTGTGATAATCATATTATGTCTTTCTGCTTAATCATGTATATTTATCTTTACAAAATTATCCTTGTATTTTCTAAATTTTGTTAAACTTACTTCCTCCACAGAGAACAAGATGAGGCGAGAAAGAGGTGGACGCCTTGCAGGCGCCTGAAAGGTATCCTATTATTGGCTTTTCCTGCTTTACTATCTAATAAACCGATCATGCGTCTTTAATTTGTAATAACTTAACAATAAGGTCGTAATGGTTGCAGTAAATTGTGTTACTACAGCGAGGTCTGATTAAATATCAGACACGACTTTATTGTTTTCCGATTAAGGAAAGAATCGAATCTACAAGGCGAAACATGCTATAACATCAAGTTGTCTATAAAATAGAATTGAATAAGCATCTTCTTTATATACCGCGTCTACACTGCAAACCGCGTCCTTTTATTAACTTTTGTATTATACAATTAAGAAAGCGAAGCTAAAGATACTTTTTTTGGCTAGAAGCTTGTTTTAGATTATTTGTTAACGATTGACGCAAAAATTCGAGGGTTGTTGCATTTAAAGCACCTCACCTTCTTTTACAAGACAGTCTTCAGAAGATGGTCATGGAGGATTCCAGACGGCAAAACGTTTAACGAGATTGATTACATCTCAGACAAAAAGCACATATTTAAAGATGTCACGGTATTAAATAGATTTACAACGGGAAGTGACCACAGAATGGTGCCATAGAACTATGCATTAACAAAGAGCGAAATAAAATGATCAGAAAGAGGAAAATAAAAGCCTGGACGCAGCCAGAAAATGGACAAGAATTTGAAGAATACATCAGTCAAGCTTTGGAAAATAAACCACCGACAAATGACGTAGAGCTCTCGCACGACCTGATAATTAACATAACGGAAACAAAAGAAAAGTTACGTGTTAGAAATAACAAAGAGGAGAAAATTAGCAGAGGCACAAAAATTAAAATAGAAGAAAGAAGAAGATTTTTAAAAGGAGAAAATATAGACTAGCAAACAATAAACTCCATCAACAAGGGAATGTCAAAAGCCATTAGAAAGGACATACGGAAATACAAAAAAGAAAATATTATGCAGACCATCGAAGCAAATAAGAGTATGAGAATACTAAGAAGGAAATTGACAAACGGTAAAAAGGAAATTCACAAATTCAAGAACAAAAATGGAGAGCTAATAACAAACAGATACGAGATATTGGGTATAGTAGAAGAGTTTTATGAATCCTTATATAGAAATCAATTTGACCTAGAACTAGAACAAGGAACTTGTTACAGGAGTGTTACAGAAGCCATAAAACTGAAAGCTCCCACGCTATTCGATAGGCTGGAAAAACTGTTCAACTTGTGTTTACAAAATCAGAATATACCTACCATCTGGAACAACTCAATAACGATACTTTTCCACAAGAAAGGGGACGAAACAAACTTGGAATTCTAAAGACCCATCAGCCTTTTAAACCATCTGTACAAAATATTCACCCCAGTAATCACCAATAGGTTAGAAAGGAAGCCAGACTTTTATCAACCCAGAGAGCAAGCTGGATTTCGCTCGGGCTATGAAACGAACGACCATCTGCAGTGTATTAAAATCCAAATTGGAAGAATAATAGAATATAATAGATCCCTAGTTCCAATGTTCGTCGATTTCTAGAAAGCATTCGCCATCCTACCTTATATCCAAGCATTGAAAATGACGGAGTGAGAAAACCTAGGAATTACCATTGATGGAGAAAAACTAAGCCCTCTCTGCTTTGCAGACGATGTAGTATTAATAGCTGACGACTATAAAAAGGCCAACGAAATATTATGGAAGTTACAGCAAGTAATGCAAAAAGTTGGATTGAAAATAAATTATGATAAAACCGATGAAACTTGAGAATACACAAATCGCAACAGTCGAAAAATGTATTTATCTCGAGCACGAAATAAAAATCTGTAACCAAACGTGCGAGTTGCCAAGGAGAATAGGTCTAGGTTGGGCCGCATATGGAAAATTACGAGATATTTTTAAGACCGACATTCCAACTAGTTTGAAAAGAGAAGCATTCAACCAATGTGTTCTCCCGATCCTAACGTATGGAGCAGAAACACCAACTCTCACCAAAACAACATCGAAGAAATTGCAAGTCAAGCAACGTAAAATGGAAAGATCTATGTTTAGGTTATCCCCTGAGAGACGGAATCAGAAATGAAGAAATCCGAAGAAGAACGGGCGTTGAGGATGTTATAATACGCATTGAAAAAAAAAATGGAATTGGGCAGGTAACCTGTCGATGAACAAAATGATCGTTGAATAGACACCGAGAGCCGATGTAGTCGGGGAAGACCGCCAACTAGATGGACGGGCGATCTTAAAGAGAGTTTCGACCAACTGGATCGCATCTGCTCAAAATAGAGAAAAGTAGAAGCACCTTGGGGAGGCCTATGTTCAACAATGGACTAGAGAGGCTGGGTGATGATGATGATGATGTAAGTAAGTTGGTTTCTATAATTTGGATATTACAAAAAAAATATATAATATAAAAATATTTTTAAATTTTTTACTTACTCTATTTGTTTTCTTCCTGTGTGATATGAATACTAGGTTATTTAATGTGTTTCCATACTTTGCGGTTCAAATATTCTTAGAAGACGAACTCCATTTAGTGTAGGTCACAAATCCGAGCAGACTGCAACCCGATATCACCTTAGATATTTTATATAAAATAATTTACAAATTGGTTATTAAATAAAGGAGAACCTGGATACTATAAAATTTGACAGAGTAACTCAATAAATGTTATATTGGACAATTTTTAAGAACAACGATACTTTAAATGGCAGTTCGGACTAGTAATAATAAATAAATTTGTAAAAATTGGTTCTAAAAATTGTGAAGATACCTATAAACCAGCATATTTAAACTTAACCAATACATTCCAATTTTTTTTCTTGCATTACTTCTGTGAAGGTCATTTTGCTTTATAAATAAAAATATTCAAAATGTCAACAGGTTTTACTTGTATTTTGAGCGTATACGTATTTCGACATAGAATTAAATTTTAAATATGTTCGTGTACTCGGTTGCGTCATCAGCTATACGTTGTCGCAATAGCCTAGCAGTAAAATGTTCTGATAGACTAGGAACAGTGTTATGGTTGTATTCGTTCATATACATCATTTGCTTATTTCAAAATATATGTACGTAACTTTAGTGTGTTAATAGGCTTACACCTAAGTGTCTAGATTTCTCTTTTAGGAAATTGGAGAAAACAGAAATGTTTACTCTAAGTTTTGGAAACTGATGTTAGTAGTTTAGTTGAAATTTTTCCGTTACTGTACGTGTATATAGCTATTGCACCTACAAGGACATTTCTAACGTTGTTATGCATTTTGAATTGACTAAAAAAAAATGTAAAGTTTTCTGAAGTCGTATGTAAGTATTTATAAACCAGAACACAGTCTTTGGCGACAAACCGTTAACAACCGTGAATTTAAACTAAATGGTGAGTGCTATTAACAAATTGAAGTTCTTATTTTTACTGAATGTGTAATACTTCTAAGTAAAAATTCTTCCGTTCCTCCGATATTATTTCAAACTATAATAACTCTATATATTTGTATTTACTGGAAGGTTATATACAATTAGTTCAAATTTTATGCGTTTTGTGGCATTGCAAACGCTATTTGGTTTGACTTAATCTGAGGAAAACTATATTCAATAATAAATAATTGCAAATATTTCGTAAACTGTTAAAACAAGCTTACAATAGACTTAAAATTGTCTTGACAAAGAAATATTCCGTTTTTTCTTTAAATTGTCAAATACCGTAACAACCAAATTGTGAAGTAAACTTATGCTTTCGGCGGAAATTAATAACATTTTGGCTATGAACTTATGACGCCTTCCAATAATTTCCTATGGAAATTCCTGTAAATTAGATAAGTAATACGTTGATTAATGTCAGCCTCCCGGAACCTCAATCGAAGATGGGCGGTTCTCAAATAAAGTCAAATAAATAATGTAATTAACTACTCGTCAATCACCTGGAAAGGGCGCCACCAGCTTGAAAAATTACGCTAACATTAATCCAGATGTAGATTTAGTAAGCTGGACCTCAGGTTCTCCACTTACCTAATTACTTCGTCGCTACAAAATTATCAAAGATAGGGTAACAATAAATAATAAGACCAATTGCAACAACGGTAATTTAATGAAGCAAAAAAATCAATAAAAGTAATTTCCCTACTAACATATACAATAACTGTGCTAATATGCACTGGAACCCTGTATAAGTACACACTACCCGTACAATTCACTTAATATAGAATTAAATAAAATTTAAATAAATGAGCAAGGTAAAAATACTGCGTTTGTAAATAAAAACGGCGTTTAAGAAGCAAATAACACCCTATCCGCTGAAAGTACTTTCATTGATATAAGCGCTCTGTAAACACAAGATATCCTAGATACAAATCCGAATAAACGCAATATTACGGCTCAAGATGACGTACCCTGTATATATTAAGTGATAATTATGATAATATGTACGAAATACGTAACACGCTAAAGTATGGTAGTCTTAAGCTACATAAGTGCTTCGCAAACACATTGAACAATTTGAAATTAAATTTTATAACTCGAAAGCAATGCAAATCAAACAACGAGCGATTAACTCGACTCCAAAATCGACATCGAAAATCTATTAACAACCACAGATCACGATGTCCACAAAGATTCCCTCAAAATATCGAGAAGAAACTCAAGTATCAAGTACTTTTGCGAAGAAATCTATTACGACGACGTTCAGTCATTTGTCACCATCACAGGAAGATGAATGCCGGAAATCAAAGTTTTCTAAAAATACTCTCGCGCAGCTAAATAAACTTCAAGGAGGACTACGCAAGCGCCACCAACTATAAGTAACATGGGTTGCAAACCAACCAGGCGCGAAGATACCGTTACAAACTCTAAATGTATCATTATTTAATAGTAATAACAATGGTAGTATGAAAACGCAACATTTGACTTTCCGGTGTAAAACTAAGTATATTTTCATCGGCTTGGACCGCGTCGTCGATTTGGAGGTCACACTCGGCAAAGGCAGGATTAGTGGTACTGTTTGTGAACCTAAATAAACTAACGTTTCGCAAGACATTGCAGCTTGCATCTTCAGGGTCCTCGTAGTACTCAGTACTACGAGGACTCGTAACCAGCAATTCTGTTCGTCAGCCTGCAACAAACCACTATAACTGGCTCTTCGGCTAGCACATGGAGAACAGAGGGATCACGGATACGATTACAGGAAGAGAGTCTTGATTGTTATAATTTACGCGGGCCCCACCCTTTTAAGGCACAGCTAAAAGAACATCTTCGTGAAAAGGCTGAGGACCGACAACTTAGGGGAGATTGAACCTACTTTGTTATGGTTCCCCCTTACTTCAGTATTTCTTACAGAACACATACAAAAAAGAGAACACACAAAAATAGCAAGTCATAAATTATTAACCAATGGGTAAAGAAAATCGGAAAGATAAACTGCGTAGTCAATTTTAGCTACGTTCACAATGAAAGTATAATTACTAATAAAAATACTAAGCAATTAGCGAGCTTATTTATTTTATGAAAATACGGCTACTTCTACGTTCTACAAATCGAAGTACTCTGTAGATAAATAATCACTGTTGAAAATCTTTATTTAACTGTTTATATGAATATCTTACAACTTAATTCGGCGATAGAGTTGAGGAAGCCCAGAAGAAATGGCAGCTGGGCGAGGCAGCCAAATCTAAGAACGATGGACGCCCCGTGAGATTGATTATACTATAAAGATTTCGGAAACAATCGTGAACTACATGTATTAAGACAGCCAAAAACGACAAACTGAGGCAGAGAGATCTGTTGGAAAGGCAAATCTTCCAAGAGGGCAACGGGTTAATTTTTATTTCTTTAAAACTGTAAGAGAAACTTCACAGCATTCTCAACTAACTAATTAATTCTTGTTTAGATGTAATCTGACTTTATCGTGGAGTTATAGTGCTGGAAAAGGGTACCACCATCATATGACAAAAGTAATTTAAACCCCGCCCTATTTTCACTGATCACAAAAACATCTGCACGTCTTGAGTCACTGGGCTCGACAATTTTGTCCCAGCAGAAAAACAAACTAGCCGGAGCCAATTTTTTAAACAGACAGCGGTGCCAGAACTCAAGAACATAATTTTTGAAAATGCCTCCACAAATGTTTTAGCAACTATACTCGATAATATTCCACAGATAACAAATGATGGAATAAATTGCCCTATTTACTATTTAAAATAATGAAATGAATCTAAGGAACATTCAAATTCAAATGCGGAAAAACCAGACGAACGTCACAGCTGTCGTAAGTATATATTCCTTAAACGCACTTTCAACCTCCTAAAAAGCAAAAATTCACATAAAAGTTCTCTTTCGTACTCTATTCAGACAGATTTTATAATCACATTTACGGATATTTTGGGCTACCGGAGTAAAAGTGTGGAAATGTTAAAGATTTAACCAAAAGTACTGTTCTCTCTAGTAATTTTTCTGGATGATAGGATGTAGTTCGTTGAGAATTATAATAAATATATTTCCAGTCCTTTTCAATGACTGTTAAGAATGAACAACACGGTTCGTTTGGAATTTCTTAATACTTTTAAGTTGCCTCTGCCTATTCACGAAAGTAAATTGCTTGTAACAATACTTCAGTGTTCCAACAGATCACAATGTTTACAAGCTTTGAGCAATTTCATTTTCCAAATTAGATTTAAGGCTCATGAGGCTAATATTTACATCATTTGGGATGTTAGATTACATTTACAGATATTTTCACTATTTACTTTAATTAATATCTGCTTAGTGGTTTTAACATCAACTACGTAAATAGGATGCGAAATATAAAATTTAAACAAAGATAAACTTTGTAAAAAAGATAGAAAAAATATTTTAGGGGTTGAAATACCCACAGGATTAATATTAAGATCATTCACCTAAATATACTCTGAAATGTGTAGAAGGTTTGGAACGGGATTAGAGGAAATTATAACAAATTTTAGTACAGTAACTGCTAACACGTAAATGCTTTTATAATGAGAAGGATGCGTTTCGTAATTTTATTTATTTAATAATTCCTAATTATTTTGTACTTACTTTATTCAAAACTGACGAAACGCAAATGTGCTCTCTGTAAAAGAATTAAAATGCATTTCATAACATCTGTAATTTAATTTTTATTATATCATATGTATTTCCGAAAAACTGTAAAACTTGTTGCAGCAACAGAAAAACTAAATGACGATGAATTCACAATTATTTTTGTTTGCTAGTACACTTGAGAAATACCATAGGTAACTTATTTTATTGACGAAATTCGTACAATGTTCTCCTTCAAAGGAGGATTACAAATAGGATAACCTTTAAAACAATTCTTCAAAACTTTGCCATTTATTTTGATATCACAAGTACAACAATATTAGTCTTATACGAACGATCATATTTTTGAAACGTGACTTCTTTTAATATTGTGTAATTCATAGTTATTTCGACAAGGAAGATACAAGCTCGTACTTTTTGAAAGAAGAAAGACCATCTTCAAAACACTTTCTAAGTTTATTATTCTAAGAAATATTATACTTATGTAAATTATTATTATGAGGCTTGTTCAACTGAAACCCATCTTTGATCAACTTAGTCGTGAAAACAAATGCAATAATTCAAATGGCCTTTGTTGTTGAAAATCCGTCCAAGTTTGATCAGCGTGCGGTCCTACAATTTTTATGCGCTGAGGGTGTGCAGCCATTGCAGATTCATACGCGAATGCAAGCAGTGTATGGAAATGTATGTATCGTATACCCAACTGTTAAGGAACGGTGCCGAAAATTTAAAAATGGAAAAGAGAAGACTATGGATGAGCCGCGAGCAGGTGCACGGTGTACTGCATTAACAGAAAACAATATGGCATGTGTGGAAGGCCTCTTGTCTAATGGACAAAAATGCTTGCGAATGGGCTTATCTCTGCAACACCTCACAGGCTGTACGGAAAATGGTGATGACTAAAGAGCGTATTATATGCAAAGCTCATATATTTTAATTTTTGCATATCTTTGACTATAATCAACCGGTCAAATGGAGAAAGCGTTTCAATCCTCGCTCGACGCACGGAAGGCGGAAATGGGTCTCTGCTGAAACCGGTCCTATTTTGGTGTTTCTACATTAATTTCAAAACACCAAGATGTGTATGCTCCTTATAAAAGCTCGCACATGGCAATATAATTATAATACTTCTGTTTATTATAACAATTTGCAGTTATTGACCTGCAGACTAAAAAAAGCAATAAATTCGACATCCAGACATAACGCATTTATTTAATAGAAAATTCTTCTTGCAAACCGAGTAAAAATTATTTTTACCATGACTTGCATTCTTTTTCACAGTACCCTGTCCATATGTCTGACAGATAGATTTAAAACAAGTATTGCACTATTAGTATGATTGTTTTCGTTGCCGACACGGAAAGCAAATCTTCCGGTCTCAAGTACCCCGAGCGGATTATCTGAGGTATACGAAGCATTTTTTCCACGAAATTTATTCTATAGCATCTTCATAATAGCGTCGAGGAATACACAAACACCTAAGCGGTATTTTGGAGAACGGTGGAATTATTTAAAAAAATTAAAGTGGGGGTCACTTGAGACCCAGTTTCCGTGGCCCGAGGGTTAACGACTACTGTGATCCACATTCAAAGAAATTTTAGAAATTTTACTTCAATGCAGCGCTTAAATTATTAAGACACCTTTCTATGTAGATTTCGAATTTCTAATTACGTTTTTCTAGTTCGTTGCATTCTGAAGATATTAAGTTAACGTCCTTATTTATAATAGATAGTGCAAGCGGCAATGCCATCATTGATATTTTTTGATAAAATAGTTGCTTTTATTTTCGCAAAAAGTTCTTTGGCTCTTCTTAAAATGGATATATTTTTTGTTGTTCTGTTTGTGTGATCGTTTCTTCATTTATGTCTAAAGCGGATTATATGCAAAGCGCATAAATTTTAATTTATGCATATCTTTGACTATAGTCAATTATGTGGACGAATTACACTGATAAGAGTTAATTAACGCTAATTAGTAATTGCATATATTGCATATTTGGGCATTCGCTGCATATTTTTACATTACTCGTTTGTAAATTTCTGTCAAGTGGTCAAAACAAGATTATGAAATTCCGAGTAGTGCACACAAATCACCGACAATTCACAGCTGGACAATTAATGACCTGTGCCGGGAATTCCCGACAGTTTTAAGTACCGACCTAACCCATTTTTTTACTTGTTTCTTGTTCCCAATGGAGGGTGGATATTGAGTATTGGGATACATACCTACCTACATTTTGTTTGCAGTTTGCAAAGTATTTTCTCTCATTGAGTAACCCTATAATAGAATCTTCTCTCGTCGTTAGAACGTGTTCTATACTCCGATAGTGTTGATTTCTTGCGAGTATTATACATATTATATACCTACAATGAGTAAATCGAACAAGACTGCTTCATGGATTAAACCATATCCAGAACTAGTATTGGATGGCGACAAAATATATTGTCGAGCTTGCAGCAAACTGGCAAGTTAAATAATTTTTCTTACCTAAATTAAAATTATTTTTCATATTATTATGTACGTAACTAAAACAAAGTCATGACAGGGAAGGTAGTGTTTGTTTTTGTTTTTAGCGAGTATCAAAAGTTCTTATATTAATATTTAATTATTTGTCGTTGTAGGTGTCTACTGAGAGAAAATCCTTGGTAGATCAGTACACTAAAACTCCTTCATATATTGGATAATGGAAGCCAAGCAATTGTTCTCAGCAAACCATGACTCAATGTTCAGGGACGATCTCCAAAAAATCGGAACAAGAAGAATTTAATAAGGAGTTATGTAAGACATTAATTTCGTCTACTATACCGTTATCGAAATTAAATAATGTTAATTTAAAATCGTTCTTACAAAAATTTTGTAAACAAAATGTACCCGACGAAAGCACCTTACGAAAAAATTATGTAAATTCTTGTTACAATGAAACAATGTCTGAAATTAGACAATTAGTGGGTAGTAATTTTGCTTATATAATCGTAGATGAAATTACGGACAAAGTGACTGTTACATTGCCCATTTATGAATAGGAATTCCTCATGAAAACATTTTAAGAAAATCATATGTAATAGCCTCCAAACAACTTCAAAAAACAAATAATTTAACAATTGCCCGATTTGTGCAGGAAGATTTGTCAATTTTTTTACCCTAAAGTGTACCTTGTGAAAAAATTTTCGTCATGTTGTCCGACGCTGCCCCTTACATGACAAGAACAGCGCAAAATTAAATTTGTCGTTCAGAGAAATTGCAAATCGCCTTAACCGGAACCAATCCACCATCATGCGCTGCTATCAGGCATGGAGTAGGAGGGTCAGAAACGTCACAGAAGAGGAACCGGGGGGCGAAGAAAAACAAATGAGGTGCAGGACCGCTATCTTCGACTTATGGCAACAAAAGACCGATTCTCCAGTACCCGATCAATTGCCGATCAATGGTTAGCTAACGAAGGTCGTCCTGTAACCTTTCGAACGGTTTATCGCAGAATCAGGGCTTTCGGCTTGCAATCCTATCGGCTACATCTTGTGCCACTAACGGCTCAACACCGACAGCAATGTTTGGAGTGGGGTAGGTTGCGACTGCACTGGAACCTAGACTGGCATAGGGTGGTGTTCAGTTATGAATCCCGATTCTCTTTGGGGATGCATGATGGCCGTATGAGGGTCAGACGATCACGTGGGGAAAGTCGCAATGTTGAATTTTCTGTTGCGAGGCATGTGCACCAAACTGTGGGGATTACGGTATGGAGTGCTATAACTTATGGGAGTAGGTCGCGTTTGTTATTTATCCGAGGCAATATGAACGCCCAGCGATATGTGGATGAAGTGGTAGAACCCCATACTATATTCTTCCATTTCTTCAGCAGTTGGAAGACCCGCTTTTCCAGCAGGATAATGCCCGTCCCCATATTGCAAGACGTTCTATGGACCGATTTGCAGATTTGCGATTTGGGACACAATACCTCAAGAGGAAATCGACCATCTGCTAGAATCGAGTCTGACGCAGAAGTACAGATAGCTGTGGAACACTTCTTCAACAAGCAGCCACAAGAATTCTATGAGCAGGGTATATATCGGTTAGTAAAATAACGGGATAGGTGCCTTAACTGTGACGGTAATTATTTGTAATTAAATTGTTGAATAAATTTTTTATAATGCAAAGATGAGTTCCAATTGAACACACCTCGTATGTATTTATTTTGGGAAAAAAATCAAACAAGTTCTTATTAAAGGTAGCAAGATAACTTGAATAGCTTCACTCTAATTTTAATTGTATAAATTGAACTTTAATGAACTCGGCAATAGGAATACAAAAGTTTGTTTATTTATACCAAGCCGTATGACATTCGCATCACTGTTTATTCAAAATTTATGCTTTAAAAATTAAATCCCAAAAACTGAAAGATGTACAAATTGAGAAACTAAGAACGAAAATTGTATTCGCAACAACCTACAATACAATATTACAAAGATTAATACTATATTACTTTTAGATGTAATTCCCCTACCTAGCGCCACCCATCTGGAAGCTTTCTAACACCTTGCTGGAAGAAGTCTTTGGGTTGCATGCCTATGCACTCTTAAACAGTTTAGATAATGTCGTTATTTGACTGAAATATGTTCTGGGCTAAAAGTTCTTTTAGTGGGCCAAACAAATAAAAATCGGAGGAGCAAGATCGGAACTGTATGATGCATGCGGAAAAAGGTGCCACTGAAATTAGTTTATGCGTTTAATTGTTCTTGCAGCGGTATGAGAGCGAGCATTGTCTTGGAGAAAGCAAACTTTATCGTGCAAAAGTGTCTGTCTTCATTGTACGACGTTATGTAAGAAAGTCAATAAATAGCACTCCTTGGAGATCTTAAAAATTGTTGCCATCACTTTACCATCCTTTGGAAATGTGGTGTGACACCCACTGCCTGATTGCATGTTTTGACTCAGGAATAAAATGTGTTGCTTGAGTTGTCACAATTGAGTCCAGAAGTTCATCACCGTCTCTTTCGCATTGCTGCAATAAAGAAGAAGCAATTTGCAACCGATTCAACTTGTGTTTTTCGGTCAAGCACGGATTCCACCTGGTACTCATATTACGATACTTTAGTTTGTTTTTTATAAGGTTTTCGAGACTTTCGGCACTAATTTGTAAAGTTTCATAAATTTGAAGAATTGTTACTTGTCTGTCTTGAGATCGTCGTACATGAGGCTCATTTTCTGCATGAGTTCTTCAGTGTCAAAACGATTTCCACCACTAAAGCACCCGACTTTTAGAAAGACATGGATGAATTTTCGCCTTCATTCCTAAAAAATTGATTATTGTGCGTCGATCCACGCTACAAGAACAGAACTTTCCGACATCGTAACTTTGACTGTCAAAATTATATTATAGCGAGACATCAGGCTTAGGTATGTTAACATGAGTTATGACCAATCTTTAATTAATTTAACTATTGGAATTATCTTCATTATGGGTTTTACTTTAAACATTTTTGTTTAAATTTGTACACTCCACGTAATAGTCATTTAAAATATATTT
>JABXWE010006048.1:0-57088 GCA_014611495.1 Limonius californicus | reverse complement strand
GAAATGATTGCTACGCCGTTTTTTCGAAAAATTATGAGCTACAAAAGATTTTTAAAACTAAAGCAATATCTTCATTTTTCTGATAATGAAAAATATGATGCAGCTACGCATGAACAACCCAAACTGAACAAAATTTGGCCAATTCTCGAAATTCTAAATAATAAATTTCAAACTCTATGTACTCCAGATAGAGATGTCACTATTGACGAAAGTCTGCTACTATATAAAGGTAGATTGGGATGGGTTCAGTTCATTCCCCTAAAACGAGCACGTTTTGGTATCAAGACATATATGTTATGTGAAGCAAAAAGTGGCTACATTTTTTCTTGCATCATTTACACTGGTAAAGGAACTAAGTTAAGCAACGACTATGCAGATCTTCCTATGTCAGTTCAGGTTGTAATGACTTTGATGGAACCACTGTTGAACAAGGGATACTGCTTAACTACTGACAACTTTTATACATGTCCGCAGCTTGCGGATCTACTTCTTCAGAAAAAAACTGATACGTATGGAACTGTCAAACTAAATCGAAAAGACATGCCTCCAGGTATTCAAAGTAAAAAATTGAAAAAAGGAGAAACCGCGGCTTACCAAAGAGGGAAAGTTCTTGCCTTGAAGTGGAAGGATAAAAAAGACGTATCTGTTTTATCAACTGTACATGACGCGACCATGACAGAGGTGCATATAAAAAAAAGACGTCCAGAAGAAAACCCTACCAAGAAGAAACCCAGTGTGGTAATGGATTACAACGACACAATGGGTGGTGTCGATCGCGTAGATCAGCATTTAGCTGATTACCCTTTGCCTCGGAAGCGTGGGAAGAAATACTATGTGAAAATATTTTTTCATCTGGCAGAACAAGCTCTTTGGAATTCATGTCAATTATATCTAAAGTCAGGTGGAACCAAAACTGCGTTGAAATACAGAATTGATGTTATCCGAAGACTTCTGCAGCAAAACCATTGTCCAGAAAATTCCCCAAGAAGAGGAAGACCAGGTCCAAATCCTCCAGCACTTCGACTAACGGGGAGGCATTTTCCGGAAACAATTCCACCAACAGCCAAAAAGCAAAACCCAACTCGGCAATGTGGAATGTGCAGCAGAGTCCGTACAGCGAGCAATAAAAAGATACGCCGTGAAACCAGGTATCATTGTCCAGACTGTAATGTGGCTTTGTGCGTTACTCCATGTTTCAGGGTATACCACACAGCCCCGACAATATAATGATACTTCATATAAGTATATGTTTATTACGTTCGTTATTTGTATTTTATTGTTCAGTATTCATTAAATCAGTAAATTTCCAGTTATAATTTGTTATTAGTATGCAATAAATAAGCAGAGATGAATAAAATAAAGAGCCCGAGTAAACACGGGTGAGAAATTTTACGATTTAAAGAAAATAACAGCGCCAAAACGGAATGTAAGTATGGAATAAAATTAAAAGTACCCATTTGTAGCTTTATAGTACCTCCGTATGCAATAAATAAGAAAATACGAACAAAAAAACAGAGCCCGAGTATACTCGGGTGAGAAATACTATGATTAAAAAAAAAATAACAGCATGAGAACGGAATGAAAAAAAAATATAAAAAGGCAAGTAACCCTTTGTACCTTATGGTACCTTTTAATAAATACAATAAAAAAAAATGGAAATTTTTGGACAGAATTTTTAGAATAGACAGGGAAGCGGTTAATGAAGAAATTAATATAGTTGAAGTTGAAGAAAAAATCCCCTCAAAGGGCAGCCTTAAAAGTAAGAATCAGATATTAAGGCAAAAAGGACTGGCCTATAAGGGTGTAAAACTAAATAAAGACACAGGAAAATATTTGTATGAAACTGATAGAAAAGAAAGAAAAATTCAACCCACTTGTAATTCTCCAATGTGTAGAAAGGCTAAAAATAGGTTTTGCCAAAATTTTAGTGAAGCCGACCGTACACAATTGTTTAAAAAATTTTGGAAAATGTCATGGGACATGCGTAAGATTTATGTTTCGTCAACTGTTTTATCAAAAAATACGGCACGACCCTATGGGAACAATTCTAGAAGGTTGTATACACTCCAATACTACTTAAAGAGAAATGATAGGTACATTATTTCGGGTTTGTAAAAAAATGTATTTAAACACTTTCAACATTAATGGTGAAACACTGGGTGGATATTTCACTAAAAGAAGGTTTTAACGACAGTAAGGACGTAACAGTACCCCAAAGAAAACGTGTCAGCGATGAAAAAAGACAAAATATCATTTCTATGCAACAGTTTTTGAACAACTTGCCGAAGTTAGAGTCCCATTATTGCCGGGCTTCAACAAAGAAACTTTATTTGGAACCACTTTTTCAAACTAAAGCGGACGTGTACAGAACGTACAAGGAGTATTGTGAACAAAATAATATGACTGCACTGTCTTCAAGTTATTTTAAAAGAGAAATGAAAATTCTTAATATTGCAATTCACCAACCTAAGAAAGACCAATGCGACACCTGCATTGGTCACAAAACTAAAAACGTTTCAGACGAAAAATTTGAAGAGCACATAAGGAGGAAAACGGAGGCTCGAGAAGAAAAACAAAATGATAAAGATATAGCATTAAACCAAGAAGACACTGCAGTATTTACTATGGATGTCGAGGCAGTAAAACTGGCTCCGGTATTGCAAGCATCTGCTATATACTTTAAAACCAAATTGTGTGTGCATAATTTTACTATGTTCAATTTAAAATCAAAGGATGTTTGCTGTTACCTATGGTACGAGGCCGAGGGTGGATTGGAAGCTAGTGTTTTTTGCACCATTATTACTAAAGCTCTTGCCGCCTATTTAAAAAGACACCCCAGCACAAAAACTTTGATACTATACAGCGATGGTTGCTCATATCAAAATCGAAATAGCACCCTCTCTAATACACTTTACCATTTTTCCTGTGAAAAAAATGTAATAATTATACAAAAATACTTAGAGAAGGGGCATAGTCAGATGGAAGTGGATAGTGCCCATAGCTTAATAGAGCGTAAGTTGAAGAATAGGGATATAAAGCTTCCATCTGACTATGTGGATATCTGTAAAAAGGCTAGACCCAAGCAACCCTATAACGTGGAATTTTTAACACATGAATATTTCTTGAATTTTTCTAATATCCAATATTATGAATCCATAAGGCCAGGCTATAAGAAAAACGATCCTCATGTTACACATTTAAGATGCTTGAAATATATTCCGAACAAAGGGATAGAGTATAAAGTACATTACACAGATGAGTGGCAAATTCTGCCACAAAGACTTAGAAAAATTGGAAATGTTGAAATTCCTAGATTATACAACAACCGTTTGAAAATCAAACAAGAAAAGTATCGACACCTGCAAGCCCTCAAAAGTGTATTGCCTGCAGATGTTCATGACTTCTATGACAACTTGCCTCACTAAAAAAATATTATTAATTTATCAATAGTGCTTTATTTTGTTCAGTTGCTTTTCTTAATTTTTTAAAGTAAAACAATGTTTAATTTTAGTTACTGGTTTTGTTTCATTTTTAAACTAGAATAAGAATCTTCTTTTATTTTGTGCAATGAGAAACGTACTTTTTATTTCTTTTGTGTTTTGAACACGTAATAATCTGATTTATGTTCAATAAAAACTGCTTCACTGCTGTTCTAAAATCATTTTTTATTAACTAACTACTTCACAACTAGATAGCAATTAAATTTAATAAAACCACGTAACTGTTTAAAATTTCTAAATTTGAAAAATCAAAAACACGTATATAACGTCATTTTTTTACAATTGACTTTAACATTGTAAATTAATATAGACAGCCTTTCCAATATTATATTACTAATAATTTACTAAAAACCCGAATCAAAAACATTGAAATTGGTTATACATGCAGTTTTTTGTGTCTCCTGTAAAATTCACTTTTTGCAGATACGAGGTTTTGTCATATCACCGACGATATGCCAGTTCCCTGAAATTTTTTGTTGATTTGCCATAACACATTTTAGAGCATTTTACTACATAATCTGCTAATTGCTTTTCTTGTTCGCAGTTGAAAATTAGCCGCGTTTGATAATTGGGCTGCATCTTGATTTCATTTAGTGGTGCTCCGGTAGATTTTGCTTTTTTTACATATCTAAACAAAGTTTGATATTTGATTTCGTTATTTTTTGCTGCGACACGAAGAGGGACGTTGCTATTGATAACCTGTTCTACAGCTCGTCTCATGGCTTCTTCTGAAAACTGTCCTTTTGCAGACTTCCTTTTCCGTCCTCTGGACATGATAGGTAGTACTCCTAAGCCAAACAATAACGTGAAAGTAGCGTGCTGCAGCTACTATTAAAATAAAATACAGTATGGGCCACAATGAGACAATGTTTCATGGTGGCCCAAACGTTCCGTCTCTAAGTGGCCCAACGCTACTGCTGATAGCTTTTTAAGGTTACGAACACAAAATTAAAAATGATGTAACTTTAATTACAGCAACGTGTACCTAACAAAGCATGCATTGAAGGGTATGTAGTACTTACAGATTTATTTCCGTTGGAGACTCGAAGAAAACGCAGTTAAAATTGGTGTTTCTTAACTCACTGTTAGCACAAATGAGGAATAAGGTGCACCAACCGATAGACAAACAGGAAACTGTAATAACTTCGTTGGTGGTTAGGGCATTAGTTTAGAAACTTGTCGACAGAAGGCGCAAATTATAACATTAAAAATAAAACTGTAAGGCCAATGTTTCAAGGTGGCCCTTGTCTCGCTGTGGCCCACCCTCCCCTAATGGTTTTTCAAATGCAATAGCATTTCAATTATTAATATTCGGTTGACCGCTAAAGATATTCAAAACATGAGTGCTTACGGATATTGTCTTCATATTTTTAACAGAACACTCGGTATTCCATAGACTAATACAAGTATGCTATATTTTCATATTAATCAATTTTTATTTTATTTATAATTATCATTATTTTTCTCCAAACAGCACAGTAATTGGTCTCAAAATTTTACAATTTGGTAAATTTCCTTTTTTTTTTTGGTTCTACCTTCAGACCACTCCATGTAAATGCGTTCAGCGTGCCATATTTTCTTCAATATTACGTTTTTTACTTTCATCATTAGTTCCATATTTACTTTAACCATCTGTTCACAGCACACTATTATTTATCTCATTTACAAGTTAAGCGCATCATTGATTTTTAGAGGCCACTAAACGTTCTAACGCTCTTAATTTGTGATTTCAGAAACCGTTGGTTTACTAAATCAATACATTTACTGCTAACCTAGTAGGAATCGTAACATATTTGCTTACGTTGCCATAGGCCTTCCCATAACAAACATATTCTCCTAAAATATTAGTAGTAGGAAGAAGACACTATTTAATTTTTTTTTATTTATTGTTATCCAAAAGATAAAAAATGTGATACATTTACAAAATACCGCAATTGTCTATCGTTCAACAGATGAATAAATATGCAGAAAATATTGCAAAAGCAGTTCATTGGCAAGTATTGGACTCATAGCACGTAGCCATAACATTTAATTTATGGGTATTCACTTCATTCGGGTTAAAGCTTTGGCAAGTGGGCGTTGTGCTATAATGCACACCTAAATTGATAAAATACTGCAATATCTAATTAAAAATATTAGTATATATGCATGCCAAATCCAAGAATAAGCTATATTTAAAGAAATGTATGTAATTAAAATACTATGGCCAGCCCTGACCGAGGATGATGCACAAAGGAATCATCCGATGTATCAACATCCATGGTATAATATAGCAACAAAACACAATGGAACAATATCTATAACAAAAACAAAAGTAAAGGCGTACTGTGGTAAAGAACCGATAAGAATTAAAGCTATGTTACAGGACAAACAACCATTAGAACCAGTCGCACAATTCAATTACCTCGGAAACGAAATCATTAATGAACATGAATTGATTACAGGAACATAGTCAACAAATAGTATGTGGAACAATAGCAAAAACGTTTGATAGAATTGATACACAAATAGATCTATATAATACATTTGCAGTTCCAGTTGTTCCTGTATATGGCAGCGAAACTTGGGTAAAAACTAAAAAGAGAGATCCAACGTTAAGAACAGCCCAAATGATATATGAATAACATAAAACGAATTAAATGTAGAATCATTACAAGAAGAAGCAGAAAGATACAAACAAAAATGGATAGATCATATTGACAGAATGGATGAAATCAGGATCCCAAAAACTATAAGAGGATACAATCCTAAATGTCGACGAAATCGTGGGTAGACAAAAAAAGAGTTGGTGAGACGAAACAGGTGAAAGACCTAAGTCGTAACAACGAATACTATTATAAAGCATGCAATGCGGTTACTCCATGGTCAGTACTGCTGATGTGTATTTCCTTTCTGTTGATTATGGTGCTATTAATGTTATTCCAATATTCAGCAAGAGAATGTTTTAATAAAAACAAATTATAGGTACTTGGGAAAATTGAGATACAGTAATTTTTCGAATCTCAGATTTCTTAGCTGTTGTAATCACCTTGTGCAAAGTTGAAGAAACTCGCTGTCATACTGTCAAACACTGGTCTTTAAAATTTGACAAAATTATATTTTGTTGACTTCTTAAATGTTAACTTCAATGGAGTCCTGAGGCTGTCAAAACCTTTACAATCAACTTATTTGACAAAAATGTAATTATATTGGTATATGACTTATGAGTCTTCAGAACATGAGCAGTTATGGGAATGCTAAATCTGTATAGAATACAAGTACGGGGATGACTCAGTGGTAAGAGAGCCAAGCTTTGTTTATAACAGTACAAACGCTTACCGGTTCGGATCACTTCAGGGTCGGAAATTCTTCCAATTTCCTGGGTGGTCGGTACTGGGTTCCGGTCTCCATTTGCCATTGGGGATCAAATTAACAGCACTCCTCGTATTACGGTCGCATTCGAGGAGTAACAAGACCCTGAACAAAAACATTCACACGCCAGGCAGATTAAGCATGGTTTCGCACCAACACGCTAACCCGCAGAGTCGAGCCCTTTTGTGCATAACACAAACTAGCTTAGCCTTGTATCACACCAAAGCGATGGGCCTATAAGGCCTGTGAAAGATTCATACTAATAATATAGAACATATGGAATGTTTCTAATAATAAAATTAGTATTTACTAAGATATAACTTATTTTATATGTCGGTTCAAATAATTTGATAACCAAAGCATTCCATTGCTACGGGTTCTCCATAACCTTCTAATGAAAGTTCATCAAGACACATCCTGTATATGTTTTGTTTTTTGGATCGAAAACATCGCTGTACAATCTACCAAAAGTATTGAATATTTTTATTGTTATTATAATATGAAACCTTGTAGAATGTAATAGCAGATCAAGGCCAACATGAACTTGAAGCAGCCTCATGCTGTCTACAAGCATATTCAACAACGCAGTAGTGAAAGAAGGTTTATATCTGCGGGTTCACGCATCCCTTCAAATCATTTTATATTGAAATTAGTTGCTCGTAGAACGTTCAACAGTTTGCAGCAATTTAATTTTAAATAATTATTATTTGATAGAATTGATAACGTTCTCCTGCTTTCAATTAATTAAACAACAACTTATACTGTGGTTTCCAAAATATATCAAAATAGTATATGAGGGTAGTTCATTGCTGTAATAGTGCTATGTCGTGGAGGTGACGTTGACAAGAAATGTAATTTTGCATTTCATGTAAACCCATTATTCATCACGCAGGTAGAGTGGAGTAAACGCGAAGAAGGCGGATGTGGAGCATCGTACCCTTATTAATCATTATTATAATGAAGCCATAGCTGTGTCTCCGCAATCTTATAGCGTATTATTGAAAAATGAGAAATCCAGTTTCCTTTAGCGATACATTTTATATTGCAAGCTCAATTTCGATTATTGTTAGATGTAATATATATTATTGATTGACTTTTACTTCTGCTTACCAAGATAGGTGTTCTGAATATAAGAAAAATAGCAATCGGATTTTTTAAATACCTGTATGTATGTGTGTAGCGATGAATATTATAGGAACTCTCAGTCCGACCTTACTGCAGTTTGTAAAAGCCAAGTAGATTGGAAATTTATCAGATTGAAATAGTTTGAAAAATTTGATCTTGTAGACTTTTATGTCTTAATTGGGATCTAATACGTTTTCCGAAATCTGTAAGTGCCAGATTACAGCTGCTGCAATTCAGGCATTGTTATATCAACGCCCACATACAAATTTTTCACAATATAGTAAATGTAAGACCGTTATCGCCTCAAAACTAGTTTAAATTTTGAAAAATACCAAAGGATGAAAGTATCTAGAAGATTTTATTCGATTATTTTCTGCTGTAACTCTTATAATTATTCATTGTTTTATATTCCCTATTCCATTACTAAAAAAATTCATTTACATTTATTCTAAAGGGGTTAATAGCCCCTCGTTTATTCACTAAGAGCATTTACGTCCCACCGCTGGGCATCGGCGTCTCCTCTGCCACGTGCTTCTCCTTGTTGGTAAGGTAAAAACACGCGGAAACTACAGTTTGACGTTGAAGTCAAACGACGGAATTTTTACAGACAATTTTAGGCATTGAAGGATTGACATCTGAAAAAATCAAAATTTAGAAATAATGAATATAACAACAGTTGAAGTTTCGATTTCCACAAGTGAGTCGTTCGAATGTTCTTTCTTTAACAGCTCCTCCTTCCCATTACTGGGAACACAGGAAATACACAAGTATAGTAGGTCTGATTAATTCCCTTATACTACCGTATATGCTCCGCTCTTTTATTGGTTCTCCGGGTTAATAGTTGTTTCATTTTTGCTGTGTCAGGATGTCGATATATCTTTGACACTTTTGAATGCGTTCAAACCAATTCTCGAAACATTTTTTCCACTCTGAAGTTGCTATCTCAAATACATGGTTTTTGAAGGCTTCAACTGTTTCTTTAGGTGATGAAGACTGTCCACGCAGTTTTTGTTTGAGATTCGGCAACAAAAAGAAGACGCTAGGCGATAAATTACGTGAATATGGGCAATGAGACATTAATCCCATGTTCTTCTCCTCCAAATAATCAATTGCTTGACGTGCTGTGCGAGAGAGCTGGCATTGTCACAATGAAGAATGATGCGACGTTTTCGGTTGTTTCACCTGATTTGGTGGATGACTTCTGGGAAACAAATTGTTGCATACCATTCAGCGTTAACTGTTCTTCGATCCTCTAAAGGAATGGTTATGAAATGTAGAGTACAACTCAAGAAACAAGCGATCATTTTCTTGGAAGTGCTTCGTGAACGAACAACTTTTGTGGTATTCGGTTCATTTTGGAACACCCAAACAGTGGATTGTTGCTCAGATTTCGGTTCATGCGAATATATATGTCACCTGTTACGATGTTGTTTGCAGTTCCTCGGTCGAATTTATTGACCATTTCCTTCACCAATTAATGCGAGCCTTTTTTGAGCCTCGGTCAAATTATGCGGAATCCATCGGGAACAAACCTTTTTGTCTGCTAAATGTTCATACAAAATCGAATGTACTGCAGTCCTCGATATGCCTACGGATGACTCTATCTCCCTGTAAGTCCCATGCCGATCTTCTTTACTCATGTTGCGCACAGCATCGATCCTTTTTGGAATAACAACCGATTTTGGTAGACCTTCACGAAATTCATCACTACCGGACGCACGACCACAACGAAATTCTAGCCATACCTATACACCAAAATGTTTTGACAGAACTTGATTCAGATCATCTGCCTGTTGTTCTGACCTTTACACACTCGCCACAGTCTATCAACTGTATACCTAAGCTCATTAATGGTGCTATTGATTGGGAAATGTTCAATGAATATCTAAATGACAGTCTAAAACCAAGAAATCTACCTTTCACAAGAGAAAATGTGGATCTATGTGTAGACTTACTAACCAAAAAAGTTACGGTTGCAGTACAAAATTCCACAACACAAAGCAACAAAAGAATAAACCACGCACAACACTGTAAGCTCCCGCAATATATATTAGATCTAATTAAACAGAAAAACAAGGTAAGAAGAAGATGGCAGCGCACTCGACAACCAGAACTAAAACTGCAACTAAATGGCTTGATACATCAAGTAAAGTGGGAAATTGACAATTTTCGGTTAAACAACTATAAAACATATATAGAAATGCTAGAGCCAAATGACCCAACCATGTGGCGTGCTACTAAGAAGATTATGAGACAACAAACATTTATTCCAACCATTAAACACAACAATGTAAACTATTGCAGTGACAATGAAAAATGTGAAGTGATGGCCAATCATCTCCAGGAAACCTTCACGCTAAACATTGAGCAAGAAAATCTGGAATTCACCAATAATATACACAATCAAGTTGAGAATCGACTACCTCTGCCAACTGGGGATATTTTAACAACCACTCCCTTGGAAATAGAAAAATTCATTAAACATCTTCCAAACAAAAAATCTCCTGGCAGTGATCTTATACCTAACATAATACTAAAAAAGTTAACTCCTAAAGCCCTGACGTTTTTAGCAACGATCTTTAATATGTGTTTGGTAATCGGTTATTTTCCAACAGCATGGAAACATGCTGAGATTATAGTATTTCCAAAGCCAGGAAAAAATCACAGTGATCCTGCCAGCTACAGACCTATTAGCTTGCTATGCACTTTATCTAAAATCCTCGAAAAAATTATCCATGCACGACTCCAATCATATCTTGACTCACATCATATTATTCCTACGTTCCAATTTGGCTTCCGCCCTAAACATTCTACGACCCATCAACTTCTAAGACTCAATGAAATAATAGTCAAAGGTTACGAGAGTAAACTACATACTACGATTGCTTTCCTTGATGTAGCACAAGCCTTCGACAAGGTGTGGCAAAGGGGTCTTATCTACAAAATGATTAACTTAAACTTTCCAGAATATCTAATAAATATCATCATGTCATTTATGGATAGTAGAACCTTTGTTGTGAAAATCAACAACTCTAGATCAGAAAAGAAGAAAATAAGTGCAGGTGTTCCTCAAGGATCCGTTTTGGGAACTTTATTATTCAATACTTTTGTCCACGGTTTACCCACTCCTAATAACTCATGTGTGATTATGTACGCTGACGACACTTCGGTTATAACCCAGCACGGTGACATCAATATTGCTTCCCAAACTCTCCAAGCTGCAGTTGGCACACTATCCAAATGGTTCGCAAAGTGGAACATCAAGCTAAATGCTTCTAAATGTGAAACCAAAATATTCACCCTAAGAAGACCTATTAATCCAGCACCGATAATTACAAATGGAAGGCTGATAACATGGAACCCAAACGACTCGGCAGTTAAGTATCTAGGGCTGTACCTAGATCGCCGATTAAGATGGGGGTATCACATAAATATAAAGCTAAATGACACATATGCAAAACTAATGACACTCTATCCAATCTTGAATAAAAAGTCCCCCCTACGAATTGAATGTGCTATGACGATATACAAATCAATTTTAAGACCAACTCTCACATATGCGTGCGTTGTATGGGGAACCGCAAGCGACACAAACATTAGAAAAATTCAAACTTTCCAAAATAAAATTTTGCGGATTGCCACCAATGCTGAATGGTTTGTACGCAATGAACAACTGCATCAAGAACTGAGTATAACCTCAATTAAAAACTATATTTGCGAGACGTCCAAAAAAGTACTGAAAAATATCAATGAATGTCCAGGGTTACAACACTACGGGATTGGTCAACGCTCTCTTCAAACTCGTCTTAAACCTAGACTTCCTCAGGACATCTTCTTCTCCAGTGATTCAGACGATTAATAGCTAGTGATGTTCTATAATCCCAGTGTATAATATGTAAAACTCTTAAGTTTAAGAATGAATATTCTAGTGTTAAAAGATCAGAATAACTGTACTGTGAATAGCCTAGTGTGCTTAACCAGTAGTACTTAATAAAAAAAAAAAAAAAAAAAAAGAACGGAATTCTTCAAACCAATTGTAAATAATCTTTTTTGATGGTGTTTCATTCCCAAAAGTTGAACGAAGCGATTCTATGCATTGTTGTTGAATTAGGCCTTTACTAAAATCGTAAAAAATCATCCAACGAAAATATTCACGTGAAATTTCCATTTTTTCCTAAAGGGGCTTTTTTAAACGCTCACTGTAAACAATCTAGTCGGTCAATTTCTAAAACGCCACTGTTTTCGCACTAACAAATATGTCAAATTTTACGAAAATAGTAAGACACATTTCAATAGCGCCACCTAGTGGTCGTTTGTAATTACTTAAAAGACTGCCCTCGTACTACCACGATTTTTAGAACACTTAAATACGTATTTCGGCACCTAAGCTGATATCTTCAGTAGGAACTTGAACTAACTAAGCTAACTTGGTTAAGGAAAACCTCTGGATATAAGTTCTGCACCACCAAGTCAGCAATTGAATTCCTCAGCCAAGGTGTTTCAGTTACTTTAAGTTCCTATTGAAGATGGCAGCTTAGTTGCCGAAATACGTATTTAGGTGTTCTAAATATCATGGTGGTAAGGGGTTCTCCAAAGTTTAGATACTTAAACCACCGTCTCCAATCAATCCTATTACGTAGTTAATAAAAACACACACCAACAAATGAGTTCTAAAATTACAACCTATGATTTTGTTACAGTGATCAGCTTGTAACTAGAACTAGTATAAAAAAAAATAATGACAGTGATCACCACAAACAGTGAGTATGGAACTGAGTGAAGTTTCATACAATATACGAAATTCTGTGACTGCGCCGTCAATGATTCAGAAAATGTACCCGAAGTTCCACATTATGTAATGTTGAATGAAATTGTGGAACGGCTATTCCAAAATCGGAGCTTCTAAATAACATATGGTAACAAAGTGCGAGCCAAATCTCTTATGATCTAATAGGCATATAAGTTGATTTAAAGTCAAGTGCTGTCTGTAGATGTTACGTACGTAATATAAAACCATCTGTTAACACGAACGATAAAATCACAAAACCTCTCCATAGTTTCTATGCAGTCACACGATGTGACAAAGTCACAACTGTTTGTCCAAATTCTTTAATACAAGTAGCAACTGTTGCACCAGTAACAGAAAAGTAATTGTTTGGCACATTTCTAGTCGATTTGGGTCGCTGTCCCACCTCTCCAGTGTTATATTTTGCGTTACTCACACGTACTTTCACTAGATGGGAGTAGAGCACATTGAATTCCAAGTCGAGATGGAATTAATTCCTGATATTTGATATTATTTAGTAATGGGTTATATAGAACGTTTACAAAATCAAATAAATTAATCCACTTATCATAGCTCTAGAAATTGCTGCACTTTTAAAATAGCTATTTTCAATTTTCGCAAGTTAGTGTCCTCATTTAAAGCTAAGTAGGACGCCATTATATAGCTATGTTATTATATAATATTAGCATTTAAGTTAACAACAGTTCTGCCTACACAAACTATCTTAATCGAAGTTAAACTCAGGTTCCCAAAACCGCAGGTCATAGTTTCGCAACTCCCGTAAACACTCTAAGCTTGTGTCATATTTCGATAAACAGATTCCATATTAATACATTAACCTATACGTTTTCGTAATAAAGGCCATAATTGTCGTAAAAGGTAAAGCAACAAGTTTATCTCAGTTTAATTTGAAATTTTATTAAGAAATAATTCAACCGATTTGGGTACTGTATTGATCAACCATATAAAATTTATATGGTTAATCAATACATTTAATGTTTCTTTATTTTGAAAATTATTTAAAATGGGAGAATGGAAGCAGACTGCTTTTTAGAAATACAACTGTGCAGTACATAACCACATTTTCTTTATAAAATCTAAAACGTTTTGTTGGGTACGTACAAACATATACGAATATTTGCTTTAGTTATGCGATGGATGTGTTTAGATCTAGCTTTTTTATAACATAATATTTTGAAATAAGGGTTGATATGGCTCAGTGGTAAAAGAGTCAGGCTTTGGATGTAATATACCAAGTGCTTCCCGGTTCGAGTCACTCTAGATGTCAAAAATTCTGTAAGTTGAGGCTCTAGCGCTGGAGAGCCGACGTTTGAAGGTTGCAACTGTAGCTTCAGAATTAGGAATTTCCGAGGCAACGTCATTACAATTTTATACGATAAACTAGGCTTGAGGCAGATGAAAGCGCGATGCCTCCTGGTTCCAAAACAAAGATTATATTGCCAATATTTGTCCACTTTAGAGAAGGATTCAGAGTTTTAACATGGATGGTGACCGTTGACGAAACTTGAGTTCATTACTGGAATCCTGAGAGAAAACAAGAATCCATGCAATGGGTCCATAACGGTTCTCCACCTCTTAAGAAGAGCCGAATCACCATTCTGCTGGTAAGTAAATGGCCACAATTTTCTGCGACATGGAGGGCATGGTGGTGATCGAACATATGCCAAGAGGGAGTACACTTACTAAAGAAAATTATGACATATTTTCTTCTTCTCCATAACGTAAGTTCAGGAACTGATAATTACGGTATATACCTAGCACGGTCTATATTGTTCTCTTGATGTGGACTGCCAGCTACCACGCCGTCTGTTGCGGGGTCTGCCTGGTGATCTGGTTCCTGTTGGCTTTCAATTGCGAACTGTTTTGGTTTAGCTTAGGCCGATGCTCTAAAAAAATCTAAGAAACGCTATTTATCAAAAACGCTAATGTGTGCGACAGAAAAGCATCTTGCTCTTATATGACAATGCACAATTCCACAAGTCTCGAAAGGTTGTTCCTGTTTTAAAGGAAAGTGGGTTTCAGGAGATCCACCTAACAGCCCAGCGCCATCTGATTTTTATATGTTCAGAAAACTGAGGAAATATTTAAGAGGACGAAGATTTGACTAAGATAACGAACTACTACTTCACTAGTCAGCCAAAGGAATTTTTTTTGGAGGTATAAACCAACTTCCAGACGTATGGCGTGAGTGCGTTGATATAGATGGATGTTATATTCTTCTTCTTCTTCTTCTTCGTCTGAGTATAGGTCAACGAACTGTTCATTTCCTATAATACAGTAGGTTCTGTGAGCCCTCTTTTGCACGTATGCCGGGCAGGAGGCTAACTTAACCCGTCGAACAGAGAAGAGAAATTCCACTACAAGGTTTACGATTGTCAAAGATGTTTGTATGACAACCGGGACCGACGGTTTTAGGTACCCTCCGAAGCACGACCGGTTGCATATGCCACTATATTGATCCACCCATCCAAGTACTGATCAGCGCGGATTGTGCTGGACTACGAATACCGTTTGACGGGCCGCGGCGTCCGAAGCTATATTGAAAAATAAAATTATTAACATTTGCGTGTATCTCTTGTTTCATGGCTAAGTAGATAAGTTTTTGAGTTATCCTTGTAGCTTAGCCTTGCTTCACACCACCTCGACACTACATAAGCGGTATAATAGAGGAGCACGATAATGAATGAATGAATAATATTTAAAAACAACTAAGTTGCCATCTTGTGTACGAACGGAAATGTAGCTCCAACTATTTTAAGCAGTGACAGTGGTAAACTTCTGAAGTTATCAAATAAACAATGAAACCCTAGCTGCTAACAGTTAACATTAGGCCTTATCGATTAAGGGGCTGTCTTCAATAAACGAAATCAATGTGAGTTATAGCAAAATCTTGTAATATTTCATTTTACCATGATCTGTTTTATAAATATGATTGATTTTAGAAGTGAGCGACATATTCAATAAACCTATATCCAAGATTATGTTTAATTTGTATGATATATTTTTTGTAAGTATCACAAATAAACGATGTTAGAGCGTACAGAGGAGTATCATGTAGCTCCGACCACTACTTGGTAAAAGCTGAAATGATATTTCCACCATCCAACTACAAAAATAAAACAGAAGCTCATACAAAACCATGCAACACAAATGAAAACTTACAGTATCCGCGATATAATATAGAAAATTTAAACCATGATAGCATAAAATATATTTATCAACGACGATTAGATGAAAAACTGAAAGGGGATCTAGAAAAACCATTTAATGAAATATATAACAACATAATTGAGAGTATTCACAAAGCAGCGTACGAAGCTTTGGGCGAACAGAACAGGAAAATAAGTAGAAAATTTTGGTGGACTGAAGAAATACAAGAAGTAGTTACAGAAAAGAAACAATTATATTTAAAATGGCTAAGTACAAAAGATGAAAAGGATAGACTTAGATACATCGAAATAAAAAGACGGGCAAGGAGAATGATAACATTGGAAAAGAACAAAATGTGGGACAAGAAATGCCAAGATATATACAGCTATATTGGAGGATCTAAATGTACAGAATCGTGGAAATTCATTAATAAAGTAAAATCCCCAAATACAGCGAAAGCGCTCATGCAGTTAATTTCTATGGAAGAGTGGAGTGACCATTAAAAAGACTTATTAACTGAAAAACGACCAGAGTATATTTACACCACACAAACAGTAATAAATGTTGAGGGAGAACAAGTCAATGTAAGTACGGAAATGACAAGTAAAGAAATAAGCAAATTAAGAAATAGTAAAGCATGCACTCAAAAATTACTGACGATGCTTACACACATAATTAATAAATGTTTAAATGGACATGAGGTCCCAGAACCATGGAAAATAGCATATATATTGTCAATTTACAAAAAAGGCAACAAGAAAGATGCTGACAACTATCGAGGAATTTCAGTAACCAGCATTCTGAGTCGTCTCTGTGGAAGAATATTACGAGATCTGATTGAAGAAGAATATGTAGCTGGACAAGAAGAGCGAAGCGGTTTTATCGCGGGAAAATCCTGCATGAACAATGTCTTCTGTGTGAAGCAGGTCATAGAAAAGAAGAAACAAAGAAACGCACCTTCTATTTGTGGACTTAAGGAAGGATTATGATAACATACCAATACCAAAACTATGGCAAGTGCTACTAGAATCAAATTAGACACTTATTAAAGTGCTACAAAACTTATACGCTGGATCAACATCAAGAATAAAAATTGGTAAACAGCTTTCAAAAAGTTTTCCAGTTAATAAAGGATTAAGACAGGGGTGTTGCGTATCTCCTACTCTATTCAAGATTTATATACATAAAGCTCTAGCTCAATGGGAAAAGAAATGTAGCGGTATAGGAATACAACTAAACAATGCCTGCTTGTATACCCTTCAATTCGCCGACGACCAGGTGATACTGGCCCAAGATAAGGATGACTTGGAATATATGTCCAGAAAACTGAAGGAAGAATATGAAAAATGGGGACTCTTAATGAATTTGCAAAAACCCAATACCTATGTATGGGAGCAGATCAACATGATAATTTAAAATTAGAAGACAATGACGAAATTACAGCATGTATTATGAATATACCTACTTAGGAGTAATATGTAGTAAAGGTGGAACAGACGACAGAGAAGCAAGGAAAGCCATAAATTGTCTAAATGGAATATGGTGGAGCAGGTAAATAACAAAATACGAAAATATAACATATATAACACCATGATTAAAAGTAGTCTATTGTATGACTCCGAAGTATGGAGGATCACGGAAAACAATAAGAAAAAAATAGTCGCCACTGAAATGGACGCACTACGAAGATCCGCTCGAATATCACGCAGAGAAAGATTGACAAATGACCATGTAAGAGAACAAATGGGCATCGCAGGTACGATAATGAATGATGTTGAGAGACATCAGCTTGTTTGGTATGGACACGTACAGCGTATGAATGATACGAGACTCCCTAAACAGGCAATGGAATGGTCGCCAAGAGAAAGACGAAAGAGAGGACGACCGAGGAAGAACTGGCATGAAGGAATTAGGAAAGCAATGAGTGACAGAAATTTACAAGATGGTCAGTGGAACAACAGAAGAACATGGAATCTAGGCATCGGACAGCTACGGCAGACGCTATAAACCGATAATATATATTTTTAGTATCAGTGACAACAGTAAGTTTCGTAAATCCCTGGCTTTTCTAAAGTTCTCTCTTTACCTTCAGTCTTTCCTGAGAAGGCCTCAATGTTGTTTAAACAGAATAATTTTAAATTAACTTGTTTGCGTACCTTATCAGGACCTTTAGTTAAAAGATGAACGCGAATTAATACTCAAATAAGTTAGCTTATTAGAAGTGCCTATAAACTACGCGATGTCATTTACTGACTAAAATGGAAAAGTACGGAATCGGTTCGCGGTTGAATTAAAACTTTGTTTGAAATATCGATTCATCCTCTTGCTTACCAACGCATGAAAGTATGCTGAACGAGTCGATTTTCTTTTTGCAAGAAGTCGAATGGAATTTCGGCGTAGTAATTAACTGGGTGATTTTAAAACGGCATCGATTGTAATACATTGAACCGAAAACGGGAAAAAAGTTAAAAGGCCATAAATTAAGGTGGAAACGTATACGGGCAACAAACAATCGCCTTGATTCGGGTTGCATTAGTACACCTCCTTCTGACTGGAGTTTCTTCCAGATATTCTCAGAGGCCTTTATGTTAAACTTGAATTATCCACGTTTTCCTTAGGTCTGGTTTTTCGCTTTCTTATCAAGACTAGATTAAAACAACTTGTGACATTTCGCATTATTTTGTTTATAAAGGATTATTTCTAATCTATAACTGTTATTGAGAACTCCGATTTAATTTAGATGAAACTTTATTAAACTAACTCATTAATATTTTGTTTATTTAATAAAAGTTCCACTTCTGTGAAAATCGTGCAGTAGAGTAATTATTCAAAATTAAGAAAGAAGGTCGATTTCGCTTCAATCTAACGCTACAGAGTAAAAGCTTTTATAGAAGTTTTTGAATGTATTACACACCACAGCTGTTTCATAGAATGAATTTTACGTAGTAACCAGTGCAAAGTAGTACCTGATCTGCATCTAGATGAAGGCGTATTTGTATCTACATCACAGTTTAATGGATCTTTCATAATAGGATCCAAAGATTCACTATCTAATTTATTTACTTATGTGTTCTAGATTTTCTATAGCCTATAGTAGGTTTGTTAATAGCCTTTTCTCTCGCTGTAAGTCACGCCACTCTTCTCTACCACGGTCTTTTCTTTAGCGCTAAGGTAGAAACACGGGGGACCTACAGTTCTATGTCGAGTTCCAACGACAGAAGTTCAGAAAATAACTTTAGTGGATTGGGGAATAATGTGTGATAAGTTGCAGCACAAGATGTTTCTACATTGCTTGGTAACGCTGGGGTATCGAACCTAAGCCATAATAAAAATTTTTCCAGAACGCGATCGCTTTGCCAACTGAGATACTACCACACTATATTATAGTGGAGATAAATAATATAAAATATAAACAGAATTACGCAGGAGTTACAAAGTGTAATCAGATCAGATACTTGGATCATATTTTTCAGTATAGACCGTATCTATTAAATTTTATCTAGAACTGTATCCAGCTTCTCAGCGAAGAATCTTGCTCAACAATAACATCAACATCTTCTTCTAGCGAAACCCAAACGTTTTCAAAGTTCTGGTGTTGAGATGTCCTTAGTAACATATTACACATGGTTACAAAGGCAATATAGAAGATGACCATCTTTTGAATGGCGTAGTAGAAGAATAAATGTTCAGATATACCCTCTAAAACAACTTTTTATTAATTTTTTATTGCTATGCTGATGAGATTTGTATACTTAAAAATCATTTATATGATTAAATTCGTACGTTTAGTTCCAAATCTAGAAGGTTCAATCTTTTTGAAACAACATTAATCAGACGATGTGGTTGGTTTTTTCGTGGAAATAAAGTTGCAAATGCCAAAATGGTTTGTTTTGGAATATCCAAATAAAGATTCACTTTTTGAGTAACGTGCATAATGATCAATAATGTGATAGCAAATGATGTCTTCTCATACACTTGTTGATATTGTGTGTGATATTCTTCCATCCATTATAGATATTTATGGAACTGACAATCATAGTAATGTTTATACCTAACCTTTCAAGTAGAAGTAGATGTATAATAAAAACATTTTCCTTGTTGCCTGGCAAAATTAGATTCGCCCCAAACCCACTAGGAAAGTTATTCTTTGCAGTGTAATGATCTACATTCGTGTGGTTCACAACAGGTTTGATGTAAAAGTTTGTATGAAGAATGTTAAACAGGGAAGTTTCACAGATCATTTCATATCACTTGTTGTTTTCGATTTGGACCGAGAAATGGCACAAGAGTGTTTTGAAATTTACGATAATTTGCAGAGTACAAGACTAAGAACTCAAAGTTAATACATTGTTAGCGTATGCTAATTGGAGTGGAAAATATAAGTATTCAGTTTATTACTTGTCTATCATGAGGGAATAGGATCAACATGAAAGTGCACCAAATCCGCAAAGATGGCAATATTTACACAATAATTGCAATCAAACGATTAATCAGTATTAAACGTTTTAGAGCTTGATCGATAAGACCTCTATATTGGAATGCATTGCTTTTTATGATATTGTGATGCAAATAGCATGTAGTATTTAAATGAGTATATGAAGGTTATCCAACGAATAGGGGTTCTTTTATAGAAATAGAAACTTTCCAGGAGTTTAAATTAAGTTCGTGATAAAGATTAAATTACATGAACGACTTCCAAGAACAGAGTCTTGAGATAGAAATGCTTTTAAATCCTGTGTACCTTTGACGGCGTTCAATCAATTTCTTGTATGGCTATATATTTTGCTAGTCGCTTTTGTTATGTCATTGGCTGTGAAAGGACGAGGTCTACATTGGGATTTTCAAGGCTTCTCTTTTTCACTAAAGCCATACATCCAGATGGCCCGATAAAGTACTTTGACGGCGTTCAATCAATTTCTTGTATTCCTTTATATTTCCTGCTAGTCGCTTTTGTTATGTCGTTGGTTGTGAAAGAACGAGGTCTACCTTGGGGTTTTCAAAGCTTTCCTTTTCCACTAAGACCATCCATCCATATGGCACATTAAATTACTTTGACAGCATTCAATCAACTTCTTGTATACATGTATATTTCTTGCTAGTCGCTTTTGTTATGTCTTTAGTTGTGAAAGGACGAGGTCTACCTTGGGGCTTTCAAGGCTTCTATTTTCCACTAAGGCCATCCATCCGTATGGCCCATTAAACTAATTTGATAGCATTCAATCAACTTCTTGTATGCATGTATATTTCTTGCTAGTCGCTTTTGTTATGTATTTAGTTGTGAAAGGACGAGGTCTACCTTGGGGCTTTGAAGGCTTCTATTTTCCACTAAGGCCATCCATCCGTATGGCCCATTAAACTAATTTGATAGCATTCAATCAACTTCTTGTATGCCTTTATATTTCTTGTTAGTCGCTTTTGTTATCTCGTTAGTTGTGAAAGAACGAGGTCTACCTTGGTGTTTTCAAGGCTTCTCTTTTCCACTAAGACCATCCATCCATATGGCCCATTAAATTACTTTGACAACATTCAAGCAATTTCTTGTAGGCATGTATTTCTTGCTAGTCGCTTTTGTTATGTCGTTAGTTGTGAAAGAAGAAAGTCCACCTTGGGGTTCTCAAGGCTTCTCTTTTCCACTAAAGCCATATATAAATATAGCCCATTAAAACTATTTTGATGGCGTTCAATCAATTTATTGTATGTCTCTATATTTCTTGCTAGTCGCTTGCGTTATGTTGTTGGTTGTGAAAGGACGAGGCCTACGTTGGGATTTTTAAGGCTTGTCTTTTGCACCTTTAATATCTATAAAATCAAGTCGTAGAGATTCTCCTTAAATTTAAGAACTTAACTTAAGGAAAAAAATCTCTTTTCAATAATTATTTGTAACGAACACGACTGTGGCCTTTGTCTCTTCTGAATAGTTCATCCCTTCCTGTCGCTATCTATTTCCTACTATTCTTGAGTATGTTTTAGTAACAGATGATAGACACAGGGTTTTGTAAGTTTTATTCTTCTGTTACAAGTAGTTAATGCGAACCTTCTTGAGATATTCTCTTTATCGATTATAGCATGCTATATCCCCAATATTAGTTACTAGCATCTGTGGTGTTCTGCCAATCGGCAAATACATTTTTCATTTTAGCAATTCTGATAATTGGTAGCGATCAACACTTTTTCAATACTATTATTCTATACCATAAACACACATATATTTAAGATTGTTTATTAGTAATTTCTGTACTTATATAGCACCTTAGACTGTACTACCATTAAAGTCTTCACTTCAGCTTAGCAAAATTTATACCTTTTTTTTAAAATATCATCATCGGCAATTGGCATTCAAATCTATTAATTGATATAACATTTGTGATATGTTTTAATCCATATACTATACATGTATTGATCTCGAGATACCCCTAAGCGGTTGTAAAATATTCCCACATAGTTAAGCTGGCGGGAATTTAGCGAGAAATACCTTACATTTAACAAGTTCGAGGTTAATGGGGCGGCAGAAAATATATGACCGGAAAAATACTCCTACAACAATAATTAGGAACCCAAATTCGCACATCTTGTTCTTGCTTGTTTGAGCTACTTAACTGTATTAGAAATTCAATTCCTTCCATAAAATGTCTGTATTTTAAACACATAGTTGTTAACATAATAATATATATTATTTGTTTGAATTAACGCATGCAATGATTTGAAAATCTGATCATGCTAATAAACAGAATCATATCTATTTCACAATTTGAAACAGAAACTAATTAGAACAAGCTGAACTCCTAGGCTATGACCTACGCGACATCCGGTAATTTAACATATGTATATATATTTTTTTACGAAAGAATCTTTCGTTGTCGATAAAAACTGTTTTTTTCGTTTATAATGAAATAGTGACATATTTGAATTTTCCATTGCTTTGATTGTTCTATATTGCTTGTTTATAATATTATATGAGTTTTTTTAAGAATGTAATGCAACATAATTGTGATTTTAAATTATTTTGTTTTTAATAAAGTGCGGAACGGTTTCTTTATAAAGTTTTACCTTTTAGAACGTGGTAAACATATTGTGACAGATAAACTACTAACCTTGTAACAGAATTGTACCCCGCAGGAGACGAAGTATACAACATTGCTGTGAATTAGAATTTTTTTAGAAGATTCGTGCTGAATTTTAAAAGATAAAATACTGTGATAAAAACTGTGTCTTTAACTTAATTTTTCTGAGCAGATTACGAATAACAACAAGAGCACAAATTTACAATTATTTGCTGATATTTGTTATTGTTTAGTATATTAAGGGTCGAGTGTTTTCTCGATTAATTAGGTCTAGAGTAGATAATTTAAAAAATCGCTGAATTTTCGACGGTTAAGACGGCTCGGATTGATTAAGATACGTAAGCAGTAAGTGTTCTGCATTGTAAATATGTGTATCTGCCGAGTAATCACGTAAATGTTTATTGTAAAAAATACCACCTGATGTTCTTTCCTCGAGATTTTGTTTAATAATGAAGTCTTGAAGTGAATTAGAAAATACATTGATTGCTTGATTGTATGGGAATTGTGCATGCCCCTATGTCGCTAGTCGCTGTCAAGTAGATCCGTCCCTTTTATCAGGTCTAGGAGGTTGTTGATGACTGACTTGCGGTTGTCTCGCGTTGGGATTAGTGCCCTCAAAGATTTGATATCTTCAACGAGCTAAGGCTTCGCATTGGAATATTATGTGGGAGTCTGTTTCTTCTTCCTCGCCACACATCCTGTATATAGGATCGTCGTTAAATAGCCCTATGTTGTATGAAGTGCCAGAGTCCCGTTAGGAGTCCTCTCACTACTCCAATTTGAGTCCCACTGAGTTGCAGCACTGCTTTGGTAAGCTTGTGGGGATGGTTAGCTATCATAGCTTTACTTTGTCTTTGTCGATGTGAGAGTCTCCAGTGTTCCGAATGTTTGGTTACGATCCATTCTTTAACTGCTCCTCTCACTGTCTGCTTAGGCCGACAAAAGGTTCAGGCCCTGTGAACGGTGTTTCAGATCCTAGTTTTGCTAGTTTATATGCGTTTTCATTTCCTTCTATATCACTGTGACCTGGCACCCACACATATGTTACCTTGTTAGAGTTTGCCAGTATTAGGAGACTACGAAGGCAGTTCCAGATGGGTTTTGACTTAATCTGGTTTGAATTCAGTGCTTTCAAAGCTGCCTGATTGTCAGAGATAATAAAGATGGTTTTGTTTGTACAGCCCCTTCTTATGTTCTATTCTATTACTGCTAAAATCGTATAGGTTTCCTTGGAATATTATGGCAGTTTGGCCCAGAGATACCGAGGTACTATATCTTGGTTTGTTGCCGTATACACTAGCTCCGGTTCTGTTGCTCGTGCCTGAACCGTCTGTATACCATATTAAGCTTTTACGCAAGTCTGGTGGTTCCCTTTCTTCCCCTTCTTCACGCTTTGTCCGTACTCCGAAGGGTTTGTGAAAAGAGTACTTTGTTAACATGTAGTCCGTTCCCATTCTCAATTTTGTGTCAGATACTGCATTCATTATTTTGGAGTGTCCCCTTGGGTGTTGGGTGCTTTTCCAATTACCCTTGCAGTTTAGTTCCCATGCGTGCCTCAGCCTTGATTATTATATCTAGAGGAGGAAGTTGCAGGAGAGCTTCTAGTGCTGCTGTCGGAATGCTTCTGAATGTTCCAGTTATACAGAGGCAAGCCTGTCTTTAAACTCTAAGAAGCTGGTTTATTGTTTGTCTTTGATTTACTTTGGGCCACCATACTAGCGAACCATAGGTTATTGTCGGTCTTATCGCTGTTGTGTAAAGCCAATGGACCACTTTTGGTTTAAGTCACCATTTATTTAAAAATGGTTTTCTTGCCATCATAAAGGTTGTTTTTGTCTTGTTAGTGGTTCTTTGCAAATGTTGGTTCCAGGTCAACTTGGTGTCAAGAATCACAACAAGTATTTGACCTCCCTCTTGATCTGCAAAGTTTCTTCTTCTTCTTTCATAAGAATTACGTTACCCCGATATATATGAATACATAGGAATATGGGCTGTTTAGAATGAACACGCTTAAGTCTGTTTCTACTAGCGTGGTAGCTTATAAGTTGAGATATTTTGAAGGGATGCGGAATTAATATATGAAAAACTCTATCTGAAAATGGCAAAATCTTGTTTGTAACGTGTTCGTAACTACCTTTCTTAAAATTCTTTTTCTAGTGTGAAGATATACATAGTTATTTTATGGGTTTATTTTTCCCAGTGCGTCATCTTTAAAAATATGGTTTTATATTGGTTCTAGGTTATTTATATTTAATAGTAGACATTTATAAATTTTTATAAATAAAATTCACTTTCCTTTCGTGATACTCGGTTTCCTGTTTATATTTTCTTAGTGTTTGAAATAATATGTATCGTTGTCAAAGAAAAAATCAATTCTGTTATTATATTTATCGATTTCTATTGTATCGACCTTTGAATTGCATAAATTATTAAATAGACTTGTATGTTCATATCACAACAAATACAACTTGAGAGACGTTAATACAATGGCAGCAGCATCCTGGTGAAGTAAATGTAGCAGAAGATGTAAGATTCATATACAACAAGTTGTATGGTGCTCTAAATTCCTTTTATGTTTCGTCCCTTATTATACCCTTGTCGCTGTAGTTTTTGTCCTTTTATCGCGTCTTTCAAGTTCTTTTAAACTGGAGAAAGCTAGTATTTTACTTCAAAAACCCCTTAATAAGGTTTTAAACAGAGGAAATCTGGAATTTTGTCAACAGTGCCCATAATTATAAGCAATTAAACAATTCCGCCTTAAAAAAAATGCATTGCACCGTTGAATAATTTAATTTAAATTTATGTAAACAGCTGTGGCTTCATCAACTATTTAAAATTAGATATATATTTATATACAACATGATATTAATAAATGCACCTATGATCTTTCTCCTATTCGTAATTACTTTATTGTACGTTATCGAATCAACGAATTAAAATTGGCGGCTCATATTTAAATCATCTACGCTTTGCTGATGATATTGAAATAAGCTGTGACATAAACGGTCTTAGAGGAACATTAGACGATTTAAAGCACGTATCATCAATTCGGTATTAACATTAACAAAACTAAAATAATTAGTTTACAGGAGAACATTTAGAAATTCAAGACCAAACTGCAGAAAACGTCAACCGATCAAATGGACACACAGAAACGCAGAAAAGTAGCATTGTCTTGTCGGTTTTTGAGAAGTCTAACACATATGTAGACATACTAATATGACTATATCCTGAAGAGAAAGCTATATAAAGCTTGCTTACTGCCAATTTCAACTTACAGCTCATAAACCCTTACATTAAAAAAAGTGCACACACAACGACGCAACGGAGAATGTTTGGAATTAGCCTGAGGGAGAGTGTGCGAAATGAGACCATCAGACGAAAAATTAAAGTCACGGACTTTATAGAGCGTTGTCGCATACCTTAAGTTGCAATGTGTTGGTCATCTTGCCAGACAATACAACAAGAAGACAAGACAAGAAAATGTTCGAAAAAGTTAATCCAATGAAGACCCAGGGAAATAAGGGAGAGCGTAGCTAGACCCCAAAAAATGATGGCTGGACGACATAAATAGAGAGAAGACCCGGAGTTAATTAGCTGCAGAAAGCATCAAGCATGGAAGAGACTAGAAAAGGTTTTCGTCCTGCAGTAGATAGAAAATAACTGAGAAAGAAAGAAAGCAGAAGACGTTATCGTTAATTCTGTATCCAGATATCATTCTATTTTTTCATACACACGGTTTCGCAAGGTATGCATCATTTTGATATTTTATTATAAAATGCATAATTTTAACTTCCACAGAAATGTTTCATCCTCTATAAAATGTAAAATGTTTTTTTTTTTCTTTATCAATTCCTCTTTTACCTGACGGTGTCGAGTTTTCCATTCATACGTTCCAGATTAATTGAAGGTGAAGGGTGCCCTTTGGACTTTCATCACGCTCCTCCCGCTCCCCTCAACTACATTTGCTCTCTACGTTTTCACTATTTGTGTGAATTGTATTAATGATGTTGTGTGCGGCCTTGTTACTTCTCCTGCGCTCAGCCAGTAGTTAGGAGAATCGCCGTTAGTTGTAAGCCAACGTTACCGTTTCGTTACCAATAGTTACCGAGCTCGATACCAACCTTGGAAACACAAAAAAATTTCTGTCTATCGCAAGGTTCGAACCGAGGACTTCGCATTGTGAATCTACTCGGCGTTCTATAAAATGTCTGAATTTCTGGTATAACATTTTTAGAAGAACCTTTTATGCGTCTATTTTGCAATGTTTTTCAAAATTAGTGATAATGTAAAGCTTAATACCTCGACCTGTAACTTTCAGAGGTTCCACAATTTTTAACGCTAAGATAATTGGTACAGAAGAAACAAAACATTACTACTATCCATGAAAACGTCACGAGTTTGAATTTTGAAGTTTGAGCTACCTCTTTACACATCCGTGTTTATGCTGGCTTTAAACGTAGCTGTTTTATTTTATCGTCGTTTCAATTTGCAAATAAATACGTGTTATAATTACGTAAACATGAAACAACCCAAGTTATACTAAGTAAATAATTTAGCTAATTACAGTATACAGAATTCTGAAAGAAATATCTCGACAATATTTTCTTACTGAAACAATTGCAAATAGTGGTTGCTTTGTACAGTTATTAAACAATACGCATTATTTGCAACAGAACACATGTAATACTAAATTTATACTTGTTTTCAAGCTAATTTTTATTTTTGTGCATTTTGATACTAAGCGTGAACTTGCAAGAAGCAGCCTTGAAAGTGGGGTGAAAATGATCACCTTCCTAAGACTAAGATTATGTCGAATCGGTCTGATATATATATATATATATATATATATATCCAGGCCAAAAGTTAATCACGATGGAGAACCCCCTGGTGGAAGAAGTCAACAACAGGGTAAGACTGCCGTGGACGGCTTTCATGAAATTAGAAGAAGGACTCAAGGAGTCACACTCGCAACATCTGAAAACAAGATAATCAGTGTGTTTTCCCGATAATAGCTTATGCGTCTTCCACAGACACGAATATGGAGAAGCTCAGAATAACACAAAGGCGCATGGAAATATTTATGGTTAGGGTGAGATTATAAAACCGAAAAGTAATAATTGTATGGATAAGGAATAGGAGTAAAGTAGGTGTAGTAGAACATGCATCAAAACTGGAAGGGTAGTAGGCCGAAAACTTGATAAAAAGGCAGGACAACAGGTGGAATAGGAAGGCAACATAGTGAAAGCCAAGACCCGGACGAAAACGTCGGGGTCGATTTCGTGCGAGATGGAGGAACGAAATCACAACATGCCAAGCAATCACTGGATGTAACGCCAATTGATCGATCGGAAGGGTAACATATAGGGAAGGCGTTTATTCAAAGATGGGACCTAGAGCGCTGATACATGATGATGATGATAATGATGATGGCGATGATGATCATGCCGATGATGATCATGCCGATGATGATCATGCCGATGATGATAATGATGCTATATTTTAACATAAATATGTATATTTATTGATGCAAACTTTGCAGTTAATTAATAAACAGTAAGAATCTCTTACCTGTAGCTCCAGTAGCATCAGAATTAGCACTATACCATTTGTTTCGTTTCGCATGAAATGGGTGGAAGCAGGAAACTCTAGAAAGTTCCTGTACAACTTTCTATAGAGTGCATACAGTCGACATTCATAACATTTGTAATATAGGATTTAATTCAAGAAGTTTTATTTGCTAGTTCTCCTAATATGTACAGAAGGAAAACAAGTTTTACATGTAACCCGTTAGTTAGTTAGTGGTAGATAGTCTTAAGCTTACAATTTTTACGAAACTTAACTTTCTTAAACCTAATGCGATCATAGAATATAATGAACATCAATTGTACATAGATTACTATTATTTTAAAACTACTTTTATTTGTATAATATCTAAACATTGGCCAAAACATTTGTAATTCAAACACATTACAAACTACTGCCACAAGGAACGTTTTTCATTTCCACCGCGAAGAAACATCTCACAACGACAAATTAAATGGTTTTTCTTTTGCGAGGAATAATAGTGTGTTTAAGCCATGTTTGTAGAATAATTAAGGGAATAGTTAGAATACGAAATGTACATCTCGAGCGTGTTTACTACGTTGTCAGAGCTTTATCCAGGATGATATATTACGTTACATAATTAAGTAATTTATTACAGGCAGTGCCTTTAAAACTTTGAAAGTAGGGAACTGTGAAACCGCAAAAGTTTCTTTACAATTCGTGTTCAGTGGTAAAATTTAAACACAATTATAATACGATCAATATCGCTGAAATCTGGTGGTAGTGAAATAATTTTTGCGTCCTAGAAAGAGCCGATATGACACTTTAGAATTTTGCTACATATCTTCCGAATGAGTTTAAAGAGTGTACGTCAAAATTCATTAGTCTTACAAAATCATGCCAGCTGTGACAGCTATAATAGTACTTAGAGAAAATTAAACACTAAACTATAATTAAATGTCTATATAGAAAGACGCATCTAAAAAAATTTGTGAGTACATGAAAATTACTTTGGAGAAATCTTCTGTTTTATGTCATGAGGGTGCCGTGATTTTAAATGTGGCAAGTCGTATAAAAATGAGCATGTAGGTGCTTCCTTAACGATTGCGTCAACAACGAAACTATTAACAAAGTCCATGATTTGGTTATGAGTTATCAAACATTTTATTTTCAAGAAGAAGGAGAATTGCAAATAAATTAGAAGATGGGTTTGCAAATGGTTACACCTGACCAGGAATCATTCACAGAATGTTTTGTTACAGTGAATGAGTACTGGATCTATCAGGAATACGAGCATGTTGGTTCTTCGCTAACGCTATGTTGAAAAAAGCAAGATGGCAATTTTATTATATACAAAGAAATGCTTCGTTTGCTATCAGCTTTCACTAACAATACAAAAAATATGAGCACATGTTTCCAAATTAATGAACCTCCATGATCCACTAATTTAATTGTTATACAGGAATATTCTAAACATGTGCGAAAAAGTATAACCACGTACAACTGAGGTTATTTAACCCCCAAATCACCTACTAAATGTTTTAAGATGCTGCAACGATCCCTAGAATGCTTGTAACTTTTTAGTTTCTTCTCCCATTTTCATAAATCCGGTAGGTTTTGGAAAGCAAACCGCCCAACGTTAATTTACAGTCAAGAAAAATGTGCGTATGAAAGCATACTCAGTGTCATGGAAATCGCAACACCAAGAAGGGGTACGAATTGTTTGACCAAACTTGGCAGAAACGTTTAACGACTAAAGATAGCAATTGATTAAAATTTTAAAGAAAAAGAACAAAATATAAACATAATTTTTATTAATATTGGGTTGGTCCCCCTGTATTGGTTACACACTCCCCCACTCTTCGTGGCATCGATTGTAGCAGATGGTCGATTTCCTCTTGAGGTATTGTGTCCCAAGCAATCTGTAATTCGTGTTGTAGAGCCTGCAGCATCTGCGGAGGATGCAGCAAGTTCCTCAGTCTTCTCCCTATAATGTCCCAAACATGCTCGGTGGGCGAAAGATCGGGAGATCGGGGTGGCCATGGCAAGAGATTGACGTTATCCTCTGCAAATCGGTCTATAGAATGTCTTGCAATATGGAGACGGGTATTATCCTGCTGGAAAAGTGGGTCTTCCAACTGCTGAAGAAATGGAAGAATATGGGGTTCTACCACCTCATCCACAGATTGCTGGGCGTTGATATTGCCTCGGATGAATAACAAACGGTACCTACTCCCATAAGTTATAGCACGCCTTACAATAATCCCCAGAGTTTGGTGCACATGCCTCGCAACAGAAAATTCAACATTGTCACGTTTCCCACGTGTTCGTCTGACCCTCATACGTCCATCATGCATCCCCAAACAGAATTGGGATTCATCACTGAACACCACCCTATGCCACTCTAGGTTCCAGTGCAGTCGCAACCTACACCACCCCAAATGTTGCTGTCGGTGTTGAGCCGTTAGTAGTAACACAAGATGTGACCGATAGGATTGCAATCCAAAAGCTCTGATTCAGCGGTAAACCATTCGAAGGGTTACAGGACGACCTTCGTTAGCTAACCATTGATCGGAAATTGATCTGGTACTGGACAATCGGTCTCTTGTTGCCATAAGTCGAAGATGGTGGTCCTGCACCTCATTTGTTTTTCTTCACCCCCCGGTTCCTCTTCTGCGACGTTCCTGACCCTCCCTAGTCCATACCTGATAGCAGCGCATGATGGTGGATTGCTTCCGGTTAAGGCGATTTGCAATTTCTCTGTACAAAAACCACCTTCACGCAAACCAACAATACGACCTTCAAAACAAAGGAACAAAAGCGAAAACAATAAAAAACCGAATAAAATCTCGCAAAACATACACCTGATAAAAATTGTTAGAAAAAACTGAAAGAACTGTCAGATAAGCCATTATCACTTGATCCATATGAATGAAATTTTAATCAATGGCTACCATTTAGTAGTTAAACGTTTCTGACAAGTTTGGTCAAAAATTTCCTACCCCTTCTTGGTGTTGCGATTTCCATGTCACTGAGTATAGATGAAACAGAACCAGAAGTGGATACTTTGGAAATTAAATGTATGTATTTAAATTGTTATTGCTATTCCTAACTTTGTTAAATAGCTCTTTACATATTAAATTTACGAAAACCAAGAAAAAAGGTTAGCTTTCCTCTTGCCAGGTATACCTCGGTTTTCTGAAGTGAAATATACACCATACTTCAGTGCTGAAAAATAATAGAAAGCCCTATCTAGGTGGTGCATTTACATCCTGTTCGACAACCAGGCGGCCCTGAACGTTCCATCGAGCATAAAGACCTTATCCAGATTGGTCTGGGAATGCCACGACGAACTCAATTACTTGGAAGGGCGGAACACGGTGCGACTGTTCTGAGTCCCAAGTCATTGTGGGGTGGAAGGAAATGAGAAAGCCGATGAACTCGTAAGGCTGGGACCAACAGGTCCCACGTGGGGGCCTAAACCACTCCTGGGGGTACCAAGAATTGCAATCCGCAACTATATAAATGATTAGATGTGCTGTCAACACAAAATCTACTGGGCCAACAGACCAAGATTAAACCTTAGCAAGGCATTTATAAATGAATCTTGCTCAAAAAGAGCTGAAGAACTACTTAAGCTAAGTAGGAGACAGAACCCCTATGGAGTTTGCCACATGACATGCGAAGGACCACCTCAGGAGGATAAGAAATTTGATTGAGACCTGCATGTAGATAGTGCAATGAGGAACCAGAATCATCGAGGTACGTTCTGTGCAACTGCGATGCGTTGGTAAGCACAAGACAGAACATATTCGGGCAAAGATATGTAGAACCGAATGATTTCAGCAGACACGTTGTGAGAGACCATCAGGGTACAAAGATCGCAGATTGGGTGGATTTCAGATGCAGCCTGTTAACCTGCAGTTCCTTCGGAACCTATGGTAGACGGGCCCGATGGAAGAACAAAAACCAGTTCTTCGCTTTTCATACTCAAAAGTTTATCACAATCGCACAAGAAACAGAAAAGTTGTTGAATTGATGTAAAAAAGTCCCACACCTCCGTAACGGAGATGAATTAAAAAAAATGGACTGGTTTAGGGGTTAAATATACTCAGCATTGCGTGGTTAAACGTTTTTGCATAATATAATAATTTTAATAACAAATAATAAACAACATGTGAAATTTTAAGATACTAAATATACAGTAAGTGCCTGATAATTTCGTAAATATTTATTATCTTAAGGGAAGATCCCGACTTATCGATGTCGTCGATATGAAATCTGCTCTTATTATGCTAGAATGGTATGTGTAGTATTTAATATCCAGGTTAAATAAATGATTTTCTGTGTGACAATTTTGTATAGCACAATAATTTTTAAACTAAAAAGTATTCTCATTCTTATTATAAAGGTTTCATGAAATATTTTTATTGACATGTTATAACGGCATATTTTCATATTTTGTACACGTTCGGTGTAGTAAAATCCATATCAAGTTTTACATATTGCAGCATGACAAATTCTGCAATTGGCACCGCCGACCGTCACATGTTTTTACTCGCATTGAAGAGAAAAAAGAAATTTGTCACGTTTTTCCAGCTACTGAATTTACCAAAAAGCAGCTAGGATAAAATTGCTATTTATGGATCTCGCCTCTCATGATCGTGTGTCGCACATACTATATTAACCCTAGTACAAGAAGTGGGCGAATGTTGGATAATGTTTGAATTAGGTTTCATTGTTACCAATGCCAAGAACGTTATTTTCAATAGCGCACTCCATCTTTGATCGAAACAGTTAATTTCAAATATAAATAATTTAGTGCCAATTTTCTATAATTTAACTTCTAATTGCGTTTCCTAACAAAAACCATTCTTCATCTACGTGTCTCAGTAGGGTTATAGGTTGGCGCATGAGACATACTTAATTAAAATAAGTTTGTGGGCTTCGATTGCTTGTTCCGCAATCTATTCAGGGGCTGGATGTAATTGCTTGAATATCCGGGGAGATAGTTATCTGTGACATATAGTAGAAAATGAACCAATCAATGAGCCTTCCGACAAATAGTTATCGCTAGCCGGGGATAGTGGTTTTATCACGCACCGGTAACTCAATTAGTGCCGATGTGGAACATCGTCCGCTTTAGTTGAGTGTATGTTAGTACAGATAATTTAACATCTAGTGAGCTATATACGTAGTATATAAACTTAAAGAGGTTGCTAAACTATATAACGTATAATGTTTTGGTTTTTTTTAAATAGGTCGTAATGTAGCTAATGAAATTAAAGCGCTAAGAGAAAATATTATTATAAAACCATCCCACAAATGTAATTTATTCTTAAAGTGTTTATTTTATTCTACAGATTTCGGACATAAAAAAATGTATTTTTTTTTGCTCCAGCTCTTGAACTAATTGAACATACACACATTAAATATTAATTTACGACATATTCATCAGTTCCCTTTGCCCTGAAAGTCGGAGGGTGCGTTCTTGTAGAACAGCTTGCAACATTAATCTGGAAAAACACAACCAACTATATGATGGAAACGAAGCGAGTCAACCACCATACTCCTGTTTAAGAAAGGGGACAAGAAAGAATAAAATAGTTATCGAGAAATTAATAATGTTTACAAGGAATTCGATCCGGAAAATCTTATGCAGATATGCGGTATATTACAAATCACACGCTCCACCAAGATCTTAATGTACCAACCGTTCAACAAGTAATTCAAAAAAGAAGTAGCAAACACCATAAGAATCTAGAATTCCATGACAATCCTATCCTTCAGCCGCCTTTGCATGAATATAACAACAGAAGACTGAAAAGGAAGTGGCCAATGGAACTTAAGTGAGGTAGAAGAGGGTATTCTCGATGGAGAATCCTCATCAAGACAGAAAAGGGGCTATCTTCATATAGTTTCTAAGTTAGCACAATAGCTTAAAGAATGTAATTTCTGATTGCTGTCTAAATGAATAAGAAAATTTTCGTTTAAGGCAAGTACTAGAAAAATAGTTGGAATGCAACCAATCAGCGTTCCGTTTCATTATTTATGTAAAAATGATTATTCCATATTTTCTATGCAGCAAAAAAATTCATATGACGTTCATTCAAACTAAACTACTCAAAAATGAATAGGGATATTGTAATATAACGCATACATGTTTGTATACGGCGACTAATGGTCGGCGATTATTGATAATTAGAGCAAGCAGCAAGGTTTGATGTTAAAAAATAAAAAAACAATCGAGTCCAGTTGCAATTGTTTAACCGTATTAGTGTCAAGTCGAGTTTGCGTGTTTGATTCAATAATCTTTCAAGATCTTGTTTGTTCATTGTTTATTTAATTGTGTCTTATTACATTTGTGTTCCTAATAATAAACAACAATGCAGAAAAACCATTTACCAACAGAACAATTTAATCTAGCCGTTGCTGAGCACCTAAGAGGAGATCGCCAGGTCGAGATTGCTGATACGTTAGGAGCCGCGTAGAGAGCAGTTTCACGTGCCCTTTCGCGCCTTAGTGGAACAGGTACGACTGCAAGAAGGTCTGGAAGTGGATCTTTCCGCATCACAACACCTCGTGAGGATCGAATTCTGGTAGTTAATGCAAGAATGCATTCCTTTTCAACTGCTCGACATCTACAGCAAGTGCTCCAGAATGCCACAGGAAATCGAGTCTCCGGCCAAACTGTGAGAAATCGATTGTTTGAGATAGGACTTACCTGATACCGCCCACTGAGATGTTCTGCAAAAACTGTGGCTCAACGAAGACTGCGGGTGGAGTAGTCAAGACGTAGGCTTTAAGAGGCGACACCGTGGGATTATATACCGTTTTCGGACGGGTCCAGATAATAGTGTCTCAGCAATGATAGCAGCCGTTAAAGAGTATATCGTAGCGCCGGACGTCGTACCATACTTCAATATTCCCAACCTGTCGTTGCGTTTGGTGGTGGTGGTCTTATGATATGAGCTAGAATTTCTTTAGAAAGGCGTACTGAGCTTCATATCTTTAATGGTACACGCACGGGCCAACGTTATGCCCATGAGATCATTATGAACCATTTTCTGACAACGCTGATGGCCGGGAATGTTTTGTTTTTCTTGACGACAGCGCAAGGCCATATCGTGCTCGGGTTGTTTTAGAGATATTTCGAGATGAGGAAATAAACCATCTTGCTCTTTCTCCAGACCTCAACTTCATCGAGCATGCATGGGACCTTTTGCAGAGACAGCTGGATCATCATAATCCAACAGTGCAACAGCTGTATTACCGATACTGTGGCATGAAATTCCACAAGAACATATTGACAATTGCATTGAAAGTATGCCAGCAAGATGAAGAGCACTTATTACTGCCAGAGGAGGTGCCACCCGGTATTAGAATTTAATAAATTTAAGTGGAAGGAGACAATAACGATTTTCATTATAATATTGTTAAATATGTTCTTGAAACGTACCTTTGTTCTAATTTTCATGTTTATTACTAAAAAGAGATTCCATTTTATTGTTTTCATAGTTTTTTTATTGTAAATGCAATTGGTGTTGCCTTTAAATGCTTAAACTGCAATATCCCCATTCATTTTTGAGTAGTTTGTATAGAATATACACTCAAGAAATAAAATTCCCGTATTATCCAAGGAAAGCTTTCAAACCGATTCCTGTGGGACCAAATATTTTGCAAGAGAACTTTCTTAATTTTTTACATTTTAACACTGTTTTGGATGATATTACAAGACAACTACATAATGGAAATGATACAAAGTAGTAAATCATCATATCTTCTAAGTAGGACTGGAGTTTGAAACCGCAAATAATCCATTGGTCATATGTGGCTACTATAAAACCCATGATCAGCTACACATCGTTAGTATGATGGCAAAGACCTATCTAACTAGAGATTACAGTATTTCCTCTGCAGTAGAGTATAGTAGTTGTGATGCCTACCTGTCCAGCTGCGGCTACGGGGGCCATGTTAGAAAGAATGCCCCTTCACCTACAGGCGTGAAAGGATAAAATAATGCATGCGCTGGAGCTCAGGAGGACAAACAAACTCAAAAATTCCGCTTAGAAGTTTTATGACACCCACCTAGAATATCAAACTCAGGAGGACCTTTCTTCAGAAGGGGATCTCCAATATATTATACGAATGATTTGAAGATAGAAGGGGAGGGACTGAAGCGGGAGTCTATGATCGTGGTTGGCAAATTTTCAAACACCTCGCCACCAGAACTACCGTCTTCCAAGCGCAGATTTATGAAATAAACCTCTGCACAAGAATAAACCTCAGAAAAGTTTATATGCAACAACAACTACTGACATCCTCACAGGCACCCGAACAGCAATAAAGGCTTTGAGCTCCTGTACTTGTGAATCGGAGCTTGTACCTAAGAAAAACCACATAACTTTATGGTGGGTTACATTGGAACTGAACCATGTTGTGGTACATAAAAAAGGCATACAAAATATGAAATCAGGTTATGGGAGGAACCAATGAAATCCTTGTGCTAGGAAAACATACCAGGACAACGCCAGGCAAAATAATGCTTAACTAATTCGCCAAGAAAGAAAAAATTGTGTTTTCTCTCAGCAAGGTAGAACTCAGCACCATCACTGGCTTGTTTGCATACCACAGATCACTAAAATATCATTTGTTCAAGATCGGTAACATTGAAGACCAAATGTGTCGTTTATATAACGAGACAGTTAAACAGTATAACATATCCTAGGCGTATGTCGACCCAGAAAATGTTTTCGGCAAGGCTACCTGCCGAAATAAAACACTCAAAGTCTAGAGATATCCTAAGGTTTGTAAACAGCCTACAACTTCTCTAAACTAAGCAAGAGCTCATAAATTACAGAAGAACCATTAAAGTGGCAAATTAATAACCAAATTCCTCATACGTGTAATAATACAATAATAATAGGCGAAACCAAATATCTTCCGAGCAACATAGCGGCGAAAACGTAGAACATGATTATCACGTCCAAGAAATCGACCATCTTGCACACCTCTTAAACACAATCTTGTCATAAAATTATACACCAAGAAATAAAGCCCACACATCTGGGAATTGACATATCTAATACCACCGATGCAGTAGCAGAAGTAAGATAGCATTTAACCAAAGCAAGCAAAATAGCGGGATGCTTAAACGATACAATTTGAAAGCATAATGCATAAAGTCAAGTCCAGAATTTACAAGGCCATGATATGCCCAACAATGACGTACACTACGGAAACTAGTCCTGGTATCGCCAACATGAAACAACTTCTGGAATAGGCAGATAAAAATCGCTCATATCATCACCGGAAAAAGCTCTCTTAGACAGAGAAAGAAGCGAGAACATTAAGTAGCCCTGTAACATAGAAAATAGCAATGAGTGTATACTAAACAGAAAAATAAAATACCACGACAATATGGTGACAAACGATTGAGTACTGAATATAGCTGGAGACAAATCATCAAACCAAGCTTGGCAACAGAAGAGTAAACAATGAACGGCTGAAGAAATACGCAAAACCCTAGTAGAAGTCGAAAGAAAAAAGACCTCTGTTCCCACATCTTCAAGAAAATTTAAATTTCTGTTTATGAAAAACAAATAAGAGTAGCAGCGAAGTGCTAATTGCTTAATTATTTTTCATTCTAATACAATCATAGTGAGGGTATTTATTATTTATTATAAATACGATTTTGAAATACTCTCTAAAAGTATTTTATGTATTTCAGTGAATATAGATACGAATTTGATATAGAATACATGTTGGAACTCCTCAAACACATGGACTCTTGCAACGGTATTTCCGATGTGTGTCCATAAATCCTTCAAGTGTGGTGTATTTATACAGAACACACTACCTAACTCACACCTCACAAAAAAATCATAAAAACTTGTCCTTATGATGATATCCACAACTTATTAATGATAGGGCTGTCGGTCGTCCCGAAGAAGCTGCTTATAGTGTCGCATAGTCAATATTATTTCGTTTAACAGTCTGCTGTAAGAATTGAATATTACATGTAAATCTTGCTTCGTGTGTGCGGCATAATGTAGATAAAATAATGTTCTTGCAGACTATATGTTTCCAGAACCCATCGGTGAAAGGGTAACTAGAGATTGTATACGAACGGCTAATGAAAGAAATAATGACAGTACTAACAGCCCTATGTAGGCAACATGATTTTCATACAGCTGTTAACAACAGCAACCGTTGTTAAGTTATTTATTCCTTTGGGAATGAAAGCTCGCATTTCACAACTAAACAGACCGAGTAATTGCTTCTGCAAAAAATGTTTAAGAAACACTTTAGCATGCTTTATGGAGAACTGTTAATTAATTTTATGTTTAAGGCATTATATCTTAACTTGCTGAAGTCTATGATTATGATCGCACTTGATTTGACCTAACAGAGATTAAATATAATTAGCTTGTTCTACTCAGAAAAACCTAGGTAATGATTATTTGTTAAAAGTGTGTTGGTGTTACGTAGTATATCTATTTGCTATACTGTGGATGTACTGTGGGAACTTAATGCTAAAAAGCTTCTCTGAAATTTCTGTCGTTCGGATTTGACGTTACACTGTAAGTACCCCGTATTGCAAACTTAGCGCTGAGCAGAAACATGTAACACGAAGATAGACCGGTGCCCAACAGTGGAACGAAACAAGACTGTTGATGATGATGATAATGATGACGACTCAGAAGAACGTAGGTAATGATTATTTGGCAGTAGTGTTACGTATTATTAAGCATTATATTTGTCATATTTTACCTAAACGATAATATATTGGTGGAGTACATATCAGCTTCACAACAACGCTTGTCGTTGCTTATGGTTTGACAAATGTGTTGTCTATATAATATGTATGTTTCTCTCTGTCTCTCCCTCTTTCGCTGGTTGCCTTTTATCTATCACGCGCTGCATGTATAATCATTTCTCTGTTCATCACCAACCAATTTCTTATATTGCTCATTCAAGATGTTTCCTTTCTTCCTCGCGCTCTCTTTTCTCCATTCTTCGCTTCTCTTATATATTTTACACGCCTATGTAGAGCTGCTAAAAGTGTCATTATTTTTGTCTGTAACTGTATATGTTAGAGGTTGATATGCACATCATGTGCAGATTTCTGAGTTCTAGATTAACAATGGCAACTCCAATCTTTATATAAAATGTATATTATCAGTACATCACATGTCACCTATGTATACCTTCTAAATAATCCTGATTTCTAGTTCTTCCATTTTTGAGAAATGTAGAAACTATGATCTTTAATATGTTTTATTTTGCTACCACTAGTTGGTGACCCCAAGGTTGCCTTAACGCGGCGCCTCTCTCCCACGAGGATTGATCACTATGGGAGAGTAGATCAACAACCCCCCTTATGGGGGAGGCCCATGCCCAACAATGGGATACTGCGGGCTAATAAGAAAAAAAATCCACTAGTTTCTATTATCAATGTTTACTAAGAAATTTAGTAAAATTGCAATGTAACAGAAATGTAAGTATTTATTTCGTACGTAATATCTACAAGCAAAAAAGGATTAACGTAACGTTCATAATTAGGAAAATTCTATTGTATTTCTGAACTTTTTTCCTCAAATATGTGGTGAATTTGAAATAACAAATCATTAACATTATTGGTATCAGTATGTGAAATCAATGTTGAGTTTTCTTTTATGTAAGGGTCGACCTTACGGGGGATGAATAAAAACTACTGAATTTTTGATTTAAATAAGGTTGCAGCGCTTCTGCATTTCATTTATGAAGTTCCTGGGTAAACAAACGGCGGCTGCGATCAGAACTGACTAGCGGCGACAGGCAGGTGACATGCAACAGATAACAAAACACAGAGTAACCGATCTATCAATAAATATTCGGCAGTTGTACTCACCGCGGTCCTCCAGCCCCCTGCCCCTGGATTGGAACTGAAACAGGATACGGATGCTCATCTGCCGGCTAGCTACTGTGGCCGCAATCATACGTAATCGTACAGGAATTATGACCATTATGCATATTTTCTGGTGCACCAATTCTTCAGAGGGATCCAGGCTAGGACTAAGTCCAGCTAAGTCTCTCTGTTATTCACAGGAGTTGCCCCCCACCCTCCCGCGCAGGGGATAGTATCATTAATGTCCACAACTCCGCGTAAAAGTCAGTCGATGCCATCCTAACATTAATGTTTCACTCATAATAATAATAATAATTCGACATAGCGACATTTTCGATGTAACCTCTGCCGACTGACTACCTCCCGAATGATTGCTAGAGACATAATCATGTCACACACATTATCTCCTCATATAGCTACTTATATTCACTACGCTACTGTTTCCAACAGCTACGTACATAGACACACCATCTTTTATAGCAACCATAATAGGACCTAATGCTTATAAACCACATATAATTCCAAGTAGATAATACGTAACCATTTGGGTAAACACATATGACACTTCACGGGCTATAAACCATAACCTATCCAGGGACGCCACCGCTTATATCAGCCGATGTTGCAATTGCAGCCCATTTTTATATATATATTACATAAATGGTAACACTAAATTCGTACCTCGCTTCAGCTTAGGGAATACTGGCATCGAAATCAGTTAGTAGGTTCGCAAACGCTATTAATTAGTTATTACGCCAAAGATATGCAAGCTTACGCCTAGGCACCAACAACACTGCCCCACGTAGACTATCGCTGCTGATGTCTCTCAAGACTCAGCCTCCCTTTGCCTTTCCTACACATTCCACTGCCCAGCCTTTCCTTCAAACTTTTATAATTCCTTCCAGCTGTTATAGAGCCGACAGAAGTTACGTATATTTTAGCAAATATTTATCTGTTGAGCGCACATTCAAATAATACTCACAGCGGGCAGAAACCGTTGCCTAAAATTTAGTTTAATAATGTATACAATTACAATTATCCAATTCAAATATATATTAAGAATTCAACTCCAACATTTTGCTAAATTATATTCTAGGAGGTTTGAATTTATTTCTTTCATTCACAATAAATATTTCTCAATAACTAAACTAAAATACTACATACACAAACATTCCTCCAGTTTTCAATTGACCATTTATTTCTTCATAATTGCCCTCTATAAAAGTTACTTACCGCGGCTCTACCTTTTGACCCAGAATATATGAATAGTTCTCTCTAAACACTGTAGAGTACAGTTAACTATTGTTGTATGATATATAGTCAAGCAATAACCCATCAGATTTTAAATTATGGGCATATAAAGCCATAGCGCATGATATTTGTTGGATATTGGAATCCATTCAGTTTTTATGTTCTCTTCGTGATGCGTGTGAAGTAACATTTATCCCACTATCATGTAATAAAAATTCAGGAAATATATGTGATGGCCGGTTTTGCTATTCCGCGATCTTCCACAACATCGACGCAATTTTGATATAATATCTTCCACCACTGCAATTTGCAGCTGAACGGGAGATGTTCTTGGAACTTCAGAGAAGCCCGGTCTTGTGGGTAATTCAGCGTTGCACCGAATGCATGTAACTTTAAATTACTCTGTAACTCTTCGTGATAAACGATTCGCTCTATTTGCTTCCCACATACACTGCGCGGGTTGTTATCATTGTGGTTATATCGCCCTTGCGCACTAATTCAATTATAAGCGCATAGATACGCGGGTCATGGTTCAAATTGAATACTTTTGGGGGAATAAATCATATCAAATGCAGTCTTAGTGATTAAAGTTTAGTGGGTCATTGTCTCTTAATAATGAATTTCAAGTTATCAAATTTACATAATTTGATTCCAGATTTTGAAATAACAGAATAAACTTCAAAGAAAACTTTGTTGTAAATGAATAGGACACCAAGGAATTTTACTAAGCTAATGAATATCTGTCTTAAGGTTAAGGGTTGACAATTGCTTTAAATAGATTTAAATCGGGCTGGTAATGCTACTAATAAATAAGTACAATATTATTAATAATTCAACAAGTGTAATTTAATTAATTTTTGAAACAAGACAAGGAAAGAATTAACAAGCTCCATGTGGTGTTCACTATTTTTAAGATCAGCTGTTCCTTTTTATGAATTTCTTCTGGCCTCGCAATTCAAATCGTTTCTGCCATATATGTAATTTCTATACACTAAATTATGCAACGAGTAATTCTGTCAGTTGCTACCAGCAACCAGGAAGCTATGGAGTGATGTGGAAGTAAGTAAAGGGGTCCTACATATATCACAAAGGGGACTGAAGGGGGCTAAATAAGAAAGAGAAGTAAGAAATAAAGCTTAATCTCCTAAGTTATTTTCTCTTTGTAATATTGCTACGCATGCTGTTTTTTGGGAATTTAAGCCTGCCGTATATTAGATTTAATTTGAAGGCATATCAAATACTTAGGAGGAGATAAATGATTGATTTCATTCGACTGGCTGTCTGTGTATTTACTAGTTTACTCGTACAGGAGCTCGTTACGACGCTTTTTCTGTCAAACTAGATCATATAATGAAATAATAATCAACTTCCTCTGTTGCTGAAAATAACATGCCAATGAGGTCACTACTTTTATAATAGTTACTGCAAATGGTGCTTCTTGATTTAAACTAGTATTTTCTTATCAAATAGACTACATTCAAGTTATGTACATACATTCAATGACTCAAGGAGTTCGTGATAAAAAATAAGAACTGAAGTGAATATGCATACCTATGAAATTACTTCTTATGTTGTTCAAGGACAAAATTTCGACTCACCAAGGTTTCTGCCATGAAAACTGCATCGGAAATGCATGGTATACTCGGGTCTGTTCTACTAATAATAATAAAGTTCTTCTGTACCTTTAATTGCACTGATTTGATGCTTATAAATGCATTATGGGATGCTTCGGTTTACGACTGTTTCTACTATCGCGGGATTTGAGACAACCAAAACGTTGTCCCTGCCTCTTGGTAGCACATGAATTGCTTCGCTCAAATATTATTTTGATAGTTAGTTAGTTACGATGTCGGAAATTTGAGTTTATTGTAGCGTGGAACAGCGCAATATAATCAAATTTCTTACGAATAAGAGCGTAAATTCGACTGTAATTCTTCCAAGATTACGAGCATAATAGCGGGCGTTTGAGTGGTCGAAATCTTTCACAAATGGGAGAACTCGTGTAGAAAATGAGCCTTATGCACTACGAAGTGCATGTTCGGATAATTGTGAAAATAAAGAAGATCCTAATGCCCTTATTGAGCAACGCAGACGGATATCAGTTTGTCGAATATCTCAACATTTACAAAGTTACCATCCTAAGTTTTAGAAAGTATCGAGAGGTAAGTGCCAGTAGGAATCTGAACTTGTTGGCAGAAGAACACAAGCAGATTCGTTTGTAAATCGCTTCTTATTTACTGCAGCGATGATAAGAGAAAGGAGATGCATTTTTTGACTCAATTGTAACAACTGATGCAACCTGGGTACAGTATTTTACGCCTGATATAAAATGTGCAAGCGTACAATGGTGTCATGCAATATTTCGGTGGCCTCCATTTGCTCGCCACCGTTTCCGCGCCACCGTTTGCTCGCCTACTGTTTCCACGTGCGTCTCCATGCTCAACGACTATTTGCTCGCTACGCCGATTGCTCGCCGAACAGACGCTCGACAAGCGGTACTAATAAAATAAAATATTATCTGTGGGTATTTTAGTAAATCTCAAAATTTTACAATCCTTTGAGGAATGTTGACTCTCAATGCAGGGTTGTCTGTCTTTGCTTTGAAATTTCTATAGGGCAATATTTATTTTTTTGTTTCTAATGAAATAACTAGCAGTTTATCTGATTTTTAAGTTGTATATATTTTTAAATTATTATTTATTAATAATTTCTCAAAACATTGTTAGAATTTCTTTACTGATATAGCATTTTAAGTTTCGACAAATTATAATAAACACAGGTATCCACTCACAACACTTCCATCGACGAATATTATCATTAAAAATTAAAAAATATTTCAAAAAATATTAGTCTCTCTATATCTGTGGTATCTGAAAACAAAAGTATATGTTTTAATTATAAATCAGAAGATATGCTATATTATTTTACAGACGAAGGTGCCTAACGAAATATAAACTAGTTTCTCTGCGTTGCTGCAGTTACACTTAGTACTGCGAGTAAGTAGGCTGTCGAAAAAAAGGACGGCGAGCATCTTTCCCAGCGAGCAACCGGCAATCGAGCAATCGGTGGCGAGCAAACGACGGCGAACAACTGGTGACAAATAAATAACCTAGAACCCATATATTCAAAACCAAAGAAAGCAAAGGCTGTGTTGTCAGCTGGTAAAGTGATGGCAACATTGTATAACATTTTCAAGGGCTGTTCTTTGTTGATTTCCTTACAAGATGTTGTATAATTAACACATACAGTTTTGCGCAATAAACTTAAACAGGTGGTCAGGAAGAGACGACAAAGTTTTATTTGCTTTCGCGCCCTCATACTACTGTAAGAACAATGGAACTCATAAATAAACTTCCGTGGGACTAGGACTTCTTTCAGGAAGGTATTAGAAAATTGCAGATCACTGGCACAAGTACATCGCTAGCTAGGGAGCTACAACGAAAAGTAATGTAGTTTTCATCGCTGTGATACTTTAATACCTATTTTTATGTTTAAATTTGATCATACCTCATATTATAATGACTATAAAACAAGACATGAGGCGGCCGTGGGATAGAGGTTAGTCCGTTAAACTTTTATGCTGAAGGTCCTGGGTTGAACTGCCAGTACCGGAACATCGAATTTCTAACGGCCGTTCTCCCTTGCAAAGCAATGGCATACCAACGAGGTATTCAGCCTAGTATATCATCTCGGAGCCCACGTGAAGCTGTAGATCACCTTTGTATGTGGCACATTAAACGTCCAACACAGGCATAGAGGGTCTAGGAAAATTCACCGCCAACAATTCACCGACAGCAATTCACCGCCAACAGTTGACCGCAACGCAATTCACCGCCACGACAATTCACCGCCACAACAATTCACCGCAACAACAATTCACCGCAACAAAAAATAACCATCTTTATTTATTTTATTTTTAAAATTAACGAATTACTCAACACCGCAACAACATTAAAACATTTTATCAAAATATCTTTAATAAAAACCATCTAATAATATAATTTAAAACTTATTAATATAATGGGAACATTGTCAAAGAACTAATATACATATATAGTAAAATTAATACGATATATCATGGGCTATCCCTCTAATATAGTCAAGTATGTTGTCAGGATTATACTGATCAACGATATTCTTGATGCGTCGAGCACAATCCCTATATTTCCTCTTCGACGGGTGGGGTTCGACTCCGCTTACATATTGCTCTATCCGGACTTCATTCAGGTTTTGTTCTTTTTTCACACAATCAATGAACTTCCAAATATTAGGATGCATCGCCCCGATCTGTTCTTGGAATCCTCGATGCCAACCTTCCACACAGTTGTTTGTTTTAGGTAAATCTTCCAAGATTATCTCATAAACACTCCACATTTCAATAGGGTATTGTGGTGGTCGGTGCTGTCTCCTATTGGGGCGTCCAATCCACGTATCCTCGAAATAGTCGATAACTTCTTGGGCCTCTGGAGGGAAAACGTCATTGTCAACCAATGTTTCAAACACATGAACTACCGATGCTGGTGGGACAAACGCAATTGCTGACAACATTCGCATATGCAGCGCGAAATTTGCGTCCGTCTCATACCTTTGCTTCAACCCGCGATTTTGAATGTTCCGGAAAATGCACTGAATGAAGTGGAAAAAGCACCCCTTTAGCCTTGCATTCGGAAATTCTGTCCTGAACGCATTGTTCATAGCTTTCTCGTAATCGGTAGTAACAGTCCTTGGTGATAATAAAGGCTCCAAATTCTTCATAGCTCGAAGAAGGCGTGTATATGTCGCTTCTGATTTGTCGGGCAACAGGGCGTAAACCAAAGGTACCGCTGCGTTTCCTTTTAACCCATGTATGGTATATAATTGATGGAACAACAGTGGTACCGTTTTAAAGGTACCATCGGCATACCAATGATCACTGCCTGCGAGCAACTGCATATTTCTGCGGGTAGAAAATACCACCATCCTATCTTCTTCTGGGCCGGAATCATACAGCAGAAAATCCTCTCCGTTGAGGGTTCTTGTGTATTCCTCTGGAAATTCGATTTCTTGGCGATGATTGGGCAGAGCTGGACCAGCCCTTTCCTGCTGACGGATATGGCGGATCGTTCTCTTCATCACGTCTATAGTTGGAAGTTTGGGGGCTGCTGCTTGACTGCATTGGATTGTTGCATCGGTAATTATGGCCTGGGGGGCATTGGTGGTTGTTTTGACAGTTGTTTTAATAGCCTCGTAAATTTTAGCCGCTTCCACTCCAGCTGCGTCACTGACATGATTGTGTTCCCCTCTAACCGTAACAACATCATTCACTGTTTTCACCCTCACTTTACACTTAGTTTTCTGGTAGTTTTCGCACTTCCACAATATTTGATCAACGCTTTCTTTTTCTTTAAAGAAGAAGTGCCCATCAAGGAGCAACTTCCGCTTTCCTTTTTCTGACATCACGAACTCGACAGGCATTTTCACAGAGGTACTGGCCGTATTATGGTTTGACTTGACTACTCTAACTACAAGAAAATGGGATTTACTTATCTGGTAATTAGGAAGAAAGTTGGATAATTCGTTTTTGCCAGGAATTATAAAATTAAATGAGATATTGTAATGTTATTTTAATAGGTATACTTATGATAGTTACTTTAAGTTATTGTTCATTAATTAGTTCTTGCAATGTTATGTTACTTATGATAATTAGGGATTTACTTATCTGGTAATTACGATGAAATTCTTTTCGAGTTGGGTAATTCGTTTTTGCCAGGGACTATAAAATTAAATGAGATATTGTACTGTTATTTTAATAGGTATACTTATGATATTACTTTAAGTTATTATATATCCAGTGCCTCTAATTTATCGTTAATTTTAAAAATAAAATAAATAAAAATGGTTATTTTTTGTTGGGGTGAATTGCTGTTGCGGTGAATTGTTGTGGCGGTGAATTGTCGTGGCGGTGAATTGCGTTGCGGTGAACTGTTGGCGGTGAATTGCTGACGGTGAATTGTTGGCCGTGAATTTTCCGGATTCCGTTCCAAGTATGAGCGTTTCGAAAATTAGTAATACTATTTCTTGTAAAAATGACTAATTGGTAACCAACAGGCAACTCCAGAAGTTAGGATTTCGTGTGCATTGTCGAATTAACCATTGGCAGAAATTTCTGCACTTGTTTTAATCTTCTGGTAACAGATCTTACACAGGCGTAACGTGAAATGGATACAATTGTTACTCACGCAATGTTCGCCATACGCTTGTACATGATACATTGAAACAAAGTGACAATCTTCTGGTGCTAGTACTAGGAGATAACTGAACAGCATTGAGTATCCCTTCTTCAACGTTTGCAGTTCGTCGAAATCTTTGCAGACCAGCGTTTATTAGTTCAGGCTTTAGCGTGCCAGTGTCCCTAAGACGTCTTTCAACGGCTTTAAACGATTTACGATTTGGTATCCTTCTAGTGGGAAATGTTCCATGGTATCTTCGAACAGCAGCACCGCCATTTTTACCTACCTCGCCATAAATTAAAAGTATGTCTGTTTGTTCTGCAAAACTGAACAAATCTGCGGTGTCTCTCATGACAATAACAATTTGAAGGGTCTTCAAAGTACTATTAACTCACACGAAAACATGAGCATGAAGTAGTAAAACAGGTTGCTTAATACTAATCAACAGATTTAATGACAGGTGTTTAATCAACTGTTAGAAAAATAAACGATATGCAATTAACTACTTGGTTAACTTCGGACTTTTAGTTATTTATCTATAACTTTCAATATCTCGGTAATAAATTAATTTGAGCCATATGTTTGTTTGAACTTTTTTGTTAATTTTGTGCTGTAGAACACATTTCTAAAATTGGTCCGTGCAATTCCGAAGCGCCCTGTATATATAAATAGATAATCAACAGAGAATTTCTCTCGCATATCATTTTATTATCCATCAGCTGTGCCTATTGTTAGTTGTTAACAGATTGCAAAATAAACTTATAGCAAAAAATATATAAAACGACTCATTCATTGCTTGAAAATATGCTGTTGCGTACATTAGCTTAATTGTTCGAACCTTATTTAAGTTGAACCCTAGATAAATTAGGAAATATAAACATGTTATTAATACTTTCCACTTATATACAACTGCTAAGACACAAGTAGGTGTGCTAAAAATCTGTCATCGTACTGCCTTATCAGGCACTGAAATTGCATGTCGCACTACAAATAATAGGGTGTATTAGGTCTCTCACGCAACTTCTCCGGAACGTTAATACGATGTGACTAATTTCGTCCCGTCGACACTTAAGGTAATTAAAACTCATTATATGTTTTATTACAAGATTGCGTTTTAGGGAAATTGCAAAGATTTTATGGCGAAATTGTTGCCGAAAGTCTTAACAAACCGCTAATGACTAGAGTGGTTACATTAATCCAAATATACTTTGCATGATTTAAATTGACGTCTTGAATGGGGTAAATTATTAAATTATAACAACTTTGCAATTTTAACTGATTGGACAAATTCTTGATATGGAAGATTTACACATTCGGGAACTTTCGACAATCTACCTGTTATTGTTATTGCTGCTCTGCAGATTGCAATCAGTTGAGTTTATAAATGTTTATATATTTTACCTAATCTATCGTCTGCCAAAACAACTAACCAAACTTCATTCTTCCATTTTCCCCTTCATAATTCTTTTATCTACCCTACGCCTTTACCACTTTTGTTACAGACACCTTCCACTGGTTTTCCTACACTTATATATTGTATTTTGTAGTACTAGTACAGTAAATGTTCTATTGTTTCTCCCTTTACTGCACAGCCTATGCAGTTTCTCTTAATTTGTTTTTATATTTCCCTACCATTTTCTTCATTTTCACACGCAATATTATTTTATGTAGTTCTTTCTCTTCGTCTTTCTTTAGAGATAATTTTAATGTTGTTGTATACATAAACGTTTTGTTGTGCCTTCTTTGTATTTCTTCTTGAATCCTTCTGAGCCATTCTCAATTTTCTTGCTGTTGTTTGAGTCTTCTTCCTAACTCCTGTGTGGAATATAAATTTGTTAGGTAGTATTCCCTTCGCTTCTTCTCCCATCTGTTCACTCTTTCGTCTACTAATTTTCTTCCTATTTCCTTCCAGCACTCCGCCAGTTTTACATTCTCTGTCGTTTCTTTATTTTCGGTTCATTTTACTGCCCTTTCTTCCGTTTTTATTCCTAATTTTCTTTGTTTCCTCTTGCACTATGTATGTTAGTGTGTTTATTTCCAATTCCAGTAGCCATTTTCCTAACCGCTTATATCTGCTCCATACATAACTATACTTTTTACTATTGTATCGATCAGCATTAATCCCTTTGAAGGTTTATCCAAATTGTCTCTTTCAAATACCCCATAATTTGTTCCATCGCCTTCAGAGCTTTGCCAATTGTCTCTATTAAATATTGTCTGATTAATAATTTCGTTGGGATGTGCATTTTATTTATTTTACTTCTTCTATTTTTTTATCGTACCACATTAATTTGCTTTTTCCTCTCCTTCCCCTCTTTTTCTAAAAACGAAAGTCTTAAATTTTTTCATATTTAACTCCATTTTCTATTCTTTTAAATATCGTTGGCATCATGTGTATAATGTGTCCCGCCTCCAGTGTTACTAACAATATGACTGCATATACTAGTGACCAAATCTGCTTCCTGTCTATCACTATTCTTCCTACTTGCCATTTTCTTTAGTTTAGCCTCTATATGTGTGATATATCAGGAACGGCGCTTCACTGAATCGGGATCCCTGTCTTACTTCTTCCACAATCTCCCTACCAGAATGCGAAAATACTTGTTCTTATTCTATCTAACCGCTGCAATTACTAATCGTGTGCTATAGTGAAAAGCGTTGTTGTATATTTTCAAATTATTTATTTCTTATCAATACTATCGAAGAATCGGAGATCCGGATTGAGATAATGGTATATGTAGTGTTGCGATTCATTATGTGGGTAACATACTTATTCTTTACCTACTTCATTTTCTTTGGGGGTCCAGATTTTTGGATTGATGAACCTTTCAAGATTCTCTTGTAGCGTGCATTTATGTTTACATCGTTCCAACTTCCATATTTCTTCCCAGAATCTAGACAATCGCTGTTTTTACCTTTGTCTTTTAATCGCCATCTTTTTCTGTTATTATTTCTGTTGTTACTAGATAACGGCCAGTATCAACTTTGCTGCCCTTTTCTCTTACACGTCCTTAATTTCCTCTTACTTGGCTATTGTATTATAAAATAGCGGCTACATTGTACCCAATTATTAACTTTTTCTAGCTTTGCGCCATTTCCCTGGTAAATTTATGAATGTAAATAATTGGACATATTTTAAGTATTCAGTATTATCAACCTATTTACTATCTAGCATTCTAGTAAGCCTTCTTCATTCTGTACCTTTTCTCCGAATTTAATTATAACGTTTCCGCACTTACCTACATCATTTGCTGCTCTTTTTTTACCATTTACCATTCAACTTCAAATAACCAAACATAGATATATTCTCTGTGATAATCTGCAATTACTTATAAAAATTGTTCTTGTTTAGCGTTACTTGAATCATCATTTGAGCGATTTATTGAGTTTATATCCCCAAATTCGTTTACCTTAAACTTAACAATTATCAACGCTTATGTTATTTTAGTCCAATTCAGCTTCTGTGCCTTTTTTACCATTCCACTATAGATGAGTGGCCCTTGTTCAACCCTAATCAATCTTTACGGTTTTGTAGGTTCAATCAACCGTAGTAGATGCAGCTTAGAGACGCCGAGCAGCCCAGTAGTAACAAGGCTAGGCTCGCAATGCGAAGTCGTCGGTTCGTACCTTGGGATAGGCAGAACATTTTTCTGTAAATGTTGGGTGGACATCGAGCTCGGCAACCATTTACGCCATTTATGGACCTTGGTATTTTGTATAAACTTTTACTAAAAACATCTTTAAACTAAATCCAAGCAGTCATTGCATGGTAAATTCTATATTTTTTGGTGTATTACATCGGAAATTAGATGTGAACAAATGTGCTGCCCGAAAATGTTTGTAACTTGATATACATCACTTAATCGTGTTAATAGTCGTTTTTCACTGGAATCGATATTACTTACATAGATTCTTTGGCAAACTTTAAGCATTAAGATAAGAGTTTTGTCTTAAATATATATTTTTTGAGATCATTTTGTTTAAAGCTTCCCAAAGCCGTTTTCTATAATCAGTTAATCTCTGTCTTTCCCGGTGAACAATGTAACATAGTTATTTAATAGCATTTTAGATACCCTCTTTGAGCTTTAAAATGAGGTTAACGTTAGCCATTTGTACATTAAAGTGGTAATAAATAGTAAGTTTGTCAAACAGCGCAAATGGAACCAGTGTTAGAATTTGAGTGCGAAGGTAATATCGCTGATAGAAGTTTGCTCCTGTTCTCGGAAGGCATTGTCTATGTTGATTACCGACTTGGGAACGCAATGTGTGAATCCGCTATCAAAGTTAATTTCTAAGTTCGTTATGTAGGAATCTTGAAAGTACTGCGGAAGAACAATGCAACTGCATGTCCGTTATCTGAAAAGGTTGCTGCTAGCTGCATTAAAATAAATTAACAGCCTAAAATCTGTTGAGAATCCTACCTTGCGTTTTTGTGTGTACGTGTACATCTTCCATTTGCGTTAGTTACTAGTTGCTAATTACGTGAATAAGCATCAGTTTAATATTTACCCATTATGAACAATTTGTAATCCTTTCGACGTTTGGGATTTAATAGTTGGACCTAATTATTTAATTTATGGTCACAATTGTTATCAATTTTAGGTATATTTCAAAACTCAAAAATCAAAAGTCGTGTGGAACTTGGAGATCTATATGAATTGTTGGAAAAATACTATATTTTATTCAATGTGTCGAGTTATTTAATTGACTATATTTTTGAATTATTCTTTTCCTAAAATAAGGAAAAAGAATTTATGCAGGGGGTATTTTAATATTTGCATGGTTTCTAAATTTGTGTCAGTTATATTAACAGAAAATCGGAAAGAATACAAATTTCCTTCCATATGTGTCAATAACTTTTCCATTATTAACATGCAGTATTTCAAGAAGATTCTTTTTCTCTTTTTAATTGTTGTTTGATATATTATGCATTCTCTTCTCGAAGTTACCCAAGGGGTCGGTACGGGACGTTATGAACGATTTTTTCCCTCCTCGCTCAAAGCTCATCGTGTGAGGCATCTTGTTAGTCAATGAGGGAGGCATTCTGCAATCTGTCCAACATGACCCTATTCACTCATCTAGAAACATAGGAAATGATAAATTTCAGTGTTCTACATGTTATGCCATCAGTTATCTTCAGCTCTCATTTGATGCACAACGCTGTTCTGAATCACGTTGAGCATAAATGTCATCATTAACTCTTGGTTTCACAAACAAAGATTCAATAATAATATTCACTACAAGGACATCCTATATGCATTTTGGTTAAATAGCACTGAAGCAGAAATAGTGCGTGGAGATCCAGCTTAGCTACCAACAAATGTGGTAAACAGGAAAATGGTAAGCTTGAGTAAGGCAAAGGAAATTTTTCGGAAGATTGGTTGTAAGTACTTGAGCAGGATGTAAGGCCAATTTAATGGTGAAGATTGTGACCATTGTGTCACTCCTTTGGAAAATCTCAAAATCTCTTGCAGCGACTTCTAAATTGTATGACGTTGGGATAGCGCTAGTATAATATTGATTCAAATACTTGATGAACAGCACTGGAAGACAGCCATACATGATTTCTTGTGAATACAATGGGATTTGTCTCAATAGTTTATTAAAAACCACCTTCTCCTAATGGTATAAGGTCGTGTGCCTAGCAAGAAGACTCATAAATGTTAGTTTTATTAAACCTAACGAAGTGGTTTCAAAAATTAGCAAAAAGAAGATATTTTCTTTTCTCTTTTACTAGTCATGTAAAAAGGCGAAGTTTTGAATATATTGTTTTAGAGGTTAGGGCGCTAGGCTTCTGCGCTATATCTCTGAGTTTCAATTCTTAGAACAGGTAGATGGAATTTTTAGTGTTAGTGTTAGTTATTTCTATTGCAGGACAATGGCAAATCAGCGTGGTATTCTGCGTAGTTAATCTGGAATAGAAATGTTTATACTTGTCGTAAGGATCGCAGTTTGGCGCAGCGTGAAATATCATTCTCGTTTACTGACACTTGCTTTGGCCGGTAGTTAGATGGGGTCACAATGCTGCGTTGAACGTTTAACGCAGCATTGTGACCCCATCTACTCGTACTATCCGATAGGTACAGTCCTGGTTGCCATTTGCACACTATGGTAGTCGTTAGTGTGGTTAGAAGTCCCCAAAAGTGTAGATGGAATGATTAACTAAGAAGAGGAAGAAAGGGTTTCGGCATAAGCTGTGAGAGCGTACTGTTAGAAAGGCAGCAGGCTGCATTAGCTTCCGGTACATAGTGAAAAAACACTGATGCGGCACTGAAAGAGAATTTTATTAAAGAAGTAAGAAGCAGTTTTCATAGATCAGAGTCTATGTTAATTTCTGTCACTTGAATTCGCGCAATGCAAGCCTAGAAGAGTCGATCGTTAGGTCTCTCCAAGAAGAAGAAAAATATTATTCGGAACTTCTTTTTCTTGAGATTTTTTCTTTTTACAATTAGTTCCTGATACCTCTCTTCTATCTCTTGCTTATCTGTTCCTATTTTCCTAGTCGCCTCTATTTTATTTTGCTTTATATTTCAGCTCCAGGATTTCCTATAGCGACCCCGTTTTGTTTTACCCCTCGTGCTCCATTTCTATACTTTGTTTGGTATGCGTTCTTCAAGCATTCGTTCTATGCGATCAAACTACTATAGTTGATGCTATTAAATTTCTTCACTATTATTTTCTTTACACCATTAAATTTCACATATGAATTACAAAAGACGATGGATAAAACGCAGAATATAGAAACAGAGCTCACAATAGATCATTAGGTGAGATTTTGAAGAGGAAACGAAACGAAGATAGAAGCTACAACAAAAACGCTTTCAAAAATAAACATTCAACTGGGAGAACACCACCGAATAAGGAAAAACATCAACTATTTGAAATTGAAGAAGAAGCGAATGAAGAAGGCATGGAAGAGTTGAGGCAACTAATATTGAATATTATTTTTTGATCTTCTGGATTACCCTAAAAACGATAATATCGACATTCCTTGTTCCTTTTTTGGGTCAACGAATTATTATTCCTGTTTTCTATTCCATCTTTCATCATTCCGGAAATACCTAATTTAAAAATTCTCGCGCGAAGGGTCCCAAATTATGAAGTTCTTCTTCGTAGCTTCCACCGATTAAGTTAACGTTAGCCAATTATTAAAATATTACTTAAGGCAAATATTGAACATATGAATATGATATTTATATGTTCATTAAACTTACAGAATGCTTCCGGTGAATTACTGCAATGACTAAATTATATTCCACCGAATACATAATTGCTTATCAAGTTGTTTTGTTAATCAAGTGCTTAGCATCGCAAACCTGGGTCATCTTTACACAATATCAGTATTTTCTGTGGGCTAGGGTTGTTGTGTAATGTTATCTCAGTTGAGGGTCATTTTGGCCAACAAATTGGCAATCAGTACTGTTTTGTTTGTAAAATCCTATAGGAAGGAACCTCTCTTAGGCAGTTATTGAACCAGGAATAGGACATTCACCCCGACTTCAAAATTCAACGTACCTCTAATGTCATTTTTTCATGTAACAATAGTTCCAGGATACAGAAAATCATTTCTGAAAGGGAATATTTGTTAACTTGTTAAATCTAATGGCACAAATCATGAGTTTGTGTATTTTAATGCAAGTTCAGGAATTGTGCGGGACTTCTGTTCAAGTCAGACTGTAACATTTTCATACTTGGATCGTTCATAGCCAACCAGAGGTTAATAACAGCGAATTTCCACTTCCGACAAGCAGTGGAATGAAACTATTGTGCCGAGTGTGATAAGCGCCTAACCAAGCCATTATCGTATTCTAGTAGGAACGTATTGAATAGTTCTTTGTTGGAAATATCTAAGTGAGGTACTCGACAACTTCCTCGTTATTCCACCTTTATACAGTCTGAGATGAGAGAGCCCTGTTTCTAGAAACTGTATTACACGTGTGTGATTCCGTAAATTAATAGGTGCAATGTGTGGAACTTAATGCGGTTACACAGCAAATACTCGGTCCTGGTATAAGCAGAAACATAAACAACTTGATGAGCGCTTCTGTAATCCGCTCCCGTTTTCGCCTCTGCAAGGATTGGATGGTTTTTGAGGAAAGTTGATATGATGTGGTATCGTAAATGCAACACCAGTTGTAATATTCAGAAGCAGCTGGATTTTCTGTTTGATAAAACAAGAACAGACACATTCACTTATAAGCACTTCTTTTAAGAAAGCGCTTCTGTCAAGCTACATTTTATGTTGAAACACTTAAGCGCTGAAATAAGAAGGAAAGCGGAAAATTTCGGGCACAGCTCTAAATATTGTTTGCGCTTGGAAACTTATTAGGGCTATTTTCTACGAAATCGTTGTCCCAGAATCAGATGATTTCTTTTCAGTAACATCAATTATTGTCAGAAACGCTGCTCGGAATTCGAATTGGATGTATTTTACAGGTATAATTCGTTCGGACAGATTAAATAAAAAATCATGTAATTATATTTAATGTAGAAGGCTTTCTACGATATGCAAGATAGCAATGATTAGAACAATTTGCTATTGTGTATATAGGGGCAACAGAAATACCGATTACGAGTTTCATCCTACCAACATTTAAGGATATGCAGTTTGTGATGTAATGGCATGTACTTTTTAGTAGCAGAGACATACGTATACGTATTAACATTATATACATTGCTGTGATATTATAATGGGGAGGCTTCAACGCTAACTGGACATAAGTGCCATTTAAAAATTTCATTATGATCGGTTGTGCGTTTAGTAGATAATTGTATGTAAAAAATGAGGACAACTCTCAGGATGTTGGATGTAAGGCTCTGTAAGGTAGTGTTGTGTAGATTGGTAATATTTAAAAATGAGGTTTGACCGCTTGACAGTTTTCTCATCTGTCATAAACCTTCTAATTTCATTGGCTGTCAAGCAAAAGTAAGCTTCTAAATGCGATAATAGTATATTAAAGAACTAGTTTCATAAGGCCTTTTCTTAACGCACGAGTCCAAGTTTGAAAAACGAGACGCGAAGCGTCGAGTTTTTCAACGGACGAGTGCGACAAGTGGTCTTATGAAACGTGTTCTTTATACTATTTTGTCTATTGAGGAAGTTTAAGAGTATTTTAAATAAATTTATGTAGAAAATTTTACGTCAAATCGATTACTAGGGAGTTTTTATAAACACTTATGGCAGCACTGACAGGTGG